>CM076579.1:638861141-638999321 GCA_034641835.2 Pinus albicaulis
AATCATACAGAAATAGTTAAGTACACAGATGTATGCAAACAATTAATCTGACCTTTAAATTCAGTAATACCTCTTCTAGAAAAACTTACCCTAATTATTTATTGATGCAGTAATATATATATATTATTTATGAAAATAACATACAATATAATTACAATCTAAAAATTAATGAAATACTTACAAAATAAAAAATTAAATATTAGAACATCACTCCATTAACATAAAACATATGTACAAACAAAACAACATAACATCAAAATAAATATGCCATAAACAATGTGAAAAATTATAATGTGGCTTGGAAGTATTGCAGTGAAGAGTGTTTAATTTCGACCATTGCTATTGATCCCCGAGGAAGGAGAGGAAGATGGTTTACTTAATGTGGTGGAACAAATCTTCATGAGTTTTGGTTTGGATTTTGTTTTATGTATATTACCTTCGTAGAATGCTTGGAAGATGTGGAATTTTAGGGTTTTTTTCGAATTTCTTGTATTGAAAATTGAGAGATAGCTCTAAATTTTATTTTTTTTGCTGTGGAAGGGAAATATTTGGTTCTCAAGTGTCTGGGAAGAAACCAAAATAGGTCTTTTCGGCTAGATTGTTAGGTTAATTAAACCTTCCAACCGTGAACTAATATTCTAATAAGGTATTTTCTTTTTAATCTTCAGAATTTATGGAAGAAGCGATCACATATGGTCTCTCGAAAATAGAAAGTGTTTTGATATTATGTAGTAAGGCCTCATATTTATGTGTTTTATGACCCACCATACTTTAAATTTTCAATTGCAAGTTCCATTTGCATTGTTAATCCCTTAAAAACTCACACTGATAACAGTAGTTTGGTGCACAGAAATTTGCCTCTCTTCCAGAGCTTTGCCTTCAACATTCTAGATTGAATAATGCCATTGAATCCTCATTTGATGGCCAAAATCCCTCAAATCATTACCAACAAGTGGTGTATTCATTAAATTAAAAAAAAAAATTCATGCAATTTGAAACATATGGCTCAAAAGATCCATAAAAATCTCTCAAACGGTTATGATTTGAGGAAATCACTAACAATAAACTTAATTCACCCTGTTCTGAGGAAAAACCATGTTTTATTTTTTTGAGATTTGTCCCCAATTGGTCATGTTATCACTCTGCCAAATTCCCAAGGCTGAATAAGGAATCCTAACAGAGGTAACCAAAAACCAAGCTTTCGACTTGATAGCTAGCCTTATCAAGCCGGAGAGGGCTCTCTCCAAAGGTTCACAGCCAAGAGGGCTGGAGCAGTTAGGGTTTTAGGCTAGATATGAAATGCATGGGTTTGTTTTGTTCTGATTTGTTGTTTATTAAGGTTCATTTGTTTTGTTTTTATTGTGGTTTATTAATTTTATAATACAAATGTTGTTTTATATTTTTTTTTTCTGTTTTTTTGTAATTTTTTAGATTTTGTTTTTATTATTTTATTTTGTTTATTTTTGTTTGTTTTTGTTTTATGTTTTATTTGATGTTTTTTTATTATTTTGTGTTGATTTCTTTTTATTTCTATTTTGTTATTTGTTTTTATTTGTTTAAATTAATTATATATATATATATATATATATATATATATATATATATATATATATCGTTTTCAAAAGATTAATGTAATAAGATAAAGATAGCTTCTTTGAAAAATATAGCAAATGATGAAACAATTTTATGAGTAATTTTTTTTTTATTGATGAATTTTGAATTTTTATTCTAGGCTAACGCAAATTATTTATTTATTTTTATTTATTATTTATTAAATTTTTTTTTTCTCTTTCAGGTCATATAAGAGCCTACTAATCAATTTTTAAATTCTTTTTTAAATGAAAAAAAAAACAAAATGGAATTGATTTTATTTCAAATTTTACATTTTCCTTCTTCATAAACGTGATATTTTTTATTGAAAATATTTCTATGTGGCTCTTACTGCACCACTAGAAATCCAATAAAAACCAGTGAAAGAAACAAAAAATTCTAAAAACTTTAAAAATTTAATCAAGAACTAAATTAAGAACCTAAATGTAATCATATCTAATTTTATTTTTCAACTTTATCCTCTGCTTATTTGAATTTTTTTTTTTTTTAAGTATATGAATGTTCCAATGGATCCATTTACAGATTAAAATTTCTGAAATGCTCATATCCAGCTTTTCAAAATGTACCTGATTGTGTGTGAGGACATAAGAAATCGTTTTTTTTTATCTAACACAAAGATTAGTTGAAGGCTGAATGAATGTCACAACATAGTTAGTTGTTGGAACCAGTCTTCCATATAGTCCTTGCACTCCAAAAAATGTTTGTTCTAGATTCTATATCTTTCATCCATAAATGGTTTAGTGTCGAAAAACTTATTCTAAAAAAAAAATATTGAAATGTATGCAGCTAAATGATTTATGCATCTACATGTTTTAACCATGCATCTAGGAATAAAAATAAATAAAAATAAAAACTGAAAATAAAATCTAGAATGAATGCTATATTCTATGCACACTTCCCCGAAAACAACACCAAAATTTTGAGGCAATTTAATTACCTATCATTTAATTGTCAACTAAGAGGTTTCGTAAAACTTGCGAAGCATGTGTGCACTATATATGCTAGAAATTAACCTTCAATTTAGATTAATCTAACTACGAAATCAAATGATGACAAACCAAAAACATAAAGAAACTGAATTCAATCTACATAAAGGAAAAAATTAATCTATGAAATATAATTCAAATCTTATTTAGAAAAATTTGTCTTATATGAATGTGCAAACAATCTCTTCAAAATGAATCTTTTAATCTAGGAATGAAAATAAATTTAATCTACTTGCATGAAATGAAATCTTATCTATACACATATTTGCATGATTGAAATCAAACTTAATCTAATGACAAGAAGGTAAATTTATGCTAATGAAAGGAAATCTATTCTAGGAAAACAAGAAATATTTAATCTATGAACAATAGAAAATCTAATCTAGGAAAGCAGGAAACTTTAATCTAGGAAAACATTGAAATCTAATCTACCACATATGTATAAGTGGAAATATAAACTATCACACATGCATAGCATAAATAGATATCTAAACTATGACACACTTGCATAGAATTGGAAATCTAATCTAGGCACACTTTATGAATTCAAAATCTAAACTTCTTGTAAGAATTTGAAAAGCATGAATTGGAATGTAAACAATGTTAACTACAATGAAAGAAAAGTAACCAATCCATCTAAACCTGCAAGAGCACACAAACAAATTGAGCATATGAAAACTTAACTTATGAAACCATATAAATGAACGTAAAGGAAATAATAGGAAAGCATGAAATGAAAACTAAACTACACATAAAAAAATGAATGAAATTATGATACAATCTCACACTCATTTAGGTTGCCAATCCAATGATGCATTAGGATGGAAAGTGAAGAAGCTCCATATGCAAGAAAAATCAAATCAAAGTGAAAGAACACTCATGAGTATGGTGCAAAATATAATTATTTATTCAAAACATGAGCATAACTCCAAACTTTACACATGCCTTTGATAGGAGAAGGGTCTCCTATTTAGACAAAAAAGAATAAGAAGCTACCTCGCTAATGAGGATCCACTATTCTCTCCTTAGATCCCTAAAAATATCATAGAGTTACAACTCAGATAGGTAACGATGATACACATATCTTATTTGACCATGATTTTTCTCCATGAGATATGGTTGATTTCTATCCCAAATCTTCTTCCAATATTGAAGAGAATTCGAAATTGATCCTTGGAGGCCACATAAGAGTGCCTTGGAAGCTTCCAAATGACCTACACTTTTCATCAAATTCAAGCCACTTTTAGGTATAAGCAAATATATGTCATTTTTGTAATTTTTAACCATTAATTCACTATAAACACTTGAAAAATATAACTTTATGAAAATACAATTATGAACCCATATGATGATAGATATGTAGAGTTATGTAGTGAAAAAGTGATGGAATGAAGGTCATAAAGGTGAAATTAGGGTGTGAATGAAGTGAAAATATATGTCGTTTTAAAGACATTTTGGAGACCCAAAAGTATCCAGGGAAAAAAAGTCCTTTTTTCATACAATGAGGGTGTATATATAACCAAGGGGTGATGCTTCACGCTCCTTGGGACTCTTTGATTACCCTCATGATTGTTTGACTTCCTATGAATTTTCAACTTACATGAATCTTCATATTCCATCTGTGTCCTTTGGACTTCCACTTTATAATACATTCAAATACAATTTACATGATCCATAATAATGATGTGGAATATAATGACTTGTGATAGGACATCAAAATACACTGATGAAATGGACTGCATGATGATGTGGCTGTGCCAAGATTCTTATTTCTTAGTGTCTTCTTGAATAGATGGTACATTTTATTTTTCTTCCTCCTCTTTGTGACTTGAAGATGCGGATTCTTCCATGTGAACTTGATCTTCATCTTCCGTTAAATCTCCATGTTCCTTCATCTTCTTGCCATATGTTCATCCTATATCTTCTATTACATATGTGTCTTCTACCATGTCCTCCTTCTCCATATCATTCTTCATCATCTTTCCATAACATGATACAGTAAATTTATCTGCAATTCACTCATGACAAGATGACATGATTCTGACAAACCCTTAGTCTAAGATGGTGCACATTGATCCATTGACTCAGTCGGAAATGGATGATAGGTTGGGAAAGAGGCTTAGTAACTACAAATTTGAACAAATCAAGAAGTTAGGGGTGAAGCTTGAGCCTTGATATTGCACAATGTGTAGTTAAGGTTGGTTTGAGGAAGAAAGCTATGCAGTTCTAGGAGCCAGTGAGGCAGGTCGGGTGATGGACACTTAGTGAACATAGTGCATAGTTTCGAGAGACAAGGGAGGTTGGGATATTACACTACCATTCCATTCACAAGTTCAAGGACTCAGCTTGTGGCTTGTGATAGAGAAGTGTGGACTTAAGTTGAGATTGGGAGAAAGGATTGGGAAATTATGGAGGTCAAGGTTGGAGCTTAAGCACAAAAACTGCGCAGTGAATCATTATTTAAAAGAAGGAATTATGAATTGCATAGTGTCAAGGAGTAAGGATGCATCTTGAGGGTTGGAACTTCACAATGCATAGTTGAGGAAGGTCATATTTGGCCAGGTTTTTGCACAAATTCTGAATATTGGCGAAGTGTAGGACCAAAGGGACTATTGTAAATAGTGATATGACTTGACCGTGATCACACACTTGAAACAATTCAACAGTTTAACAACAACATAGATCATACAAACACATTGAAAACATATTTCCCTCAATGCGACAACCTTTTGATGACTTCACGATAAGTGCAACACTAAATATATACTTTGCGACGACTGTGATGACACTTGTGTGAAAATTCTTAAAAGTTTGGGAATGAGTGAAACTAATGCTTACATGGTTAAACCAACTCATTTACACAAATATAACCCCTTGAAACCACCATAACCAAAATACATACATCGTGCAACAACTAATCATGCGAAAAGAAGCCAATTTATAAATTGTCAACAAATCTTGTGATATGTGGACGAAAATGAAAGTAACACATGGCAGAGAAAACATAACATGAAAATGACATTAATTAAAGTAATGGAAAGAAAAAGCAACACCTGAAAACATGAAAATGAAATTCTCATAAACAACAGTGCGTGGAAGCGAAAATTTGCAAAACTCATTGAAATGGAGGTACAACGCAGCTAGAATGTCAGAAACTGTGATTATTAGTGTGCACTGACTATTGACATGGAATGGAAAGCACATGGACACAATCCTAATGGAATGTACTATGTTTTTCCAAGCTTGCGTAGAAGAATTCACTCATGAACTTATTGAGGACTGATCATGTATGTGAAAGTGACTTCAACACTTCTAATCCAAGAGGGAGCTAAAAAAGCATCAGTTAAAAAATAAGATGGAACGACTGATCGCACGATCCATGGTAGGCTCCAAAATTAAAGTGTACACAAAATTTTGGAGGATGTTTGTCGCAGTGACAACATTTACGTCACCACGTGAACTTTTATTCTTGGTCTACTTATCATTTTTGCAATAGATACTATTTTTATTCGTGGTCACCTTATTTTCCTTAAGTGTATTTTGAATACTAACTTCTTCTAGAATGTCAAACTCAATTTTCCCTAAACCCTCATGTAAACCCTCAAATCATTTATCCTAATGGTTTTCAAGATTTTGTGGTTATCGCTTATTGAAGAAATCTCTAGATTTTCCACAGTGTTATAAAACAATGGTCAATATTCCTCTCCTACTCTATTTTATTATGCACATAAAAAAAAAATTCATAGTAAAATATGTAAAAGAGGTTAGTCCCAATAGGGGGTAACTTCATCCATATTTTTCTCTGACAGCAATGAACCCAAAAATCCTTCCAAGATTAATTGCAGAAGCCTTCCAACTATTAATAAGGTGCTATAATCCAACAATTGTATTCTCTTGGCTACTTCTTATATTATCATCCCTACTTTCCTCATTAAATTACATCCACTCTATTAACCTCCATTGTGATTTGAAACCTATTCTCCCATCCTTTTCCCCATCTCTCTCAGTTTCAATTAAGGGTCCCCTTCCTATGACATGTATTTTTAAAAACCTTTCCTCTCCCAATATGCCATTTATTTTGTGCTTGATTCCTACAAAAAATTTCCTAAACTTGTTCCATCCATGGCTCTCACAGTCCTAGTTCACCTCACTCTATGATTCTCATTCCTTGGACTCATTCTACCTTTCCCTCTTATATTTCGTTTCTTAACTCAACTCCTTGTTCTTGGATCTCACAACTTGGTCTTCCCTTTTGTAGCTCTATTATTCTAGATCCATTTTTATTACTACCTCATCCTTTTCCCCTTCTCTTCATCCCTACCTTCCCTTGAGTATTGAGGTTTACTCCTCCATTAGATGTGGTTCCATTGTTAATAACATGTCTCTAGGAATAACTTCAAATTTCCTTTGGGCACTACTAAACAATTGACTATAGTCCATAAAAAATTAAAATACATAACCTCATTTAACTTACGCAAACCAAAATTATATGTCTTTATTTTACCTTTTATTTAGGTCTTTTAACCTTAAGACAATTTCTTGGTTCCATATTCTTAGTTCTTCAAATATTTGAATCAAAATCAGGATCCCATACTACTTTATCAACCTTTAAAGTAGACAAGGAAATTACACATAGAAAGTATCATAAAGATTAATGAAAATAACTTCCAACTCCACTTGTCAAGATCACATTCAAATTCTTAGTCTCTAAATAAGAAAATTCATATTTTTTACTAAAATCCAATCTTAAATCTTGTCTCTTAATGACTTTCACATCATGACCTCATCATTCTGAAAGTACCACAATCTTGAAAGTCTCAACAACTAAATTCTTTTTGGCATAGAGATCATATCTCGTGTTCAATTAATTGACCAAAAAAAGCACACAAGATTTAGAAATTTAAGCCTCCATAGAATGGAGAAGGTCTCACCCAAGGCACTTATAGGAATCCTTTAGAGTGAGAGGAAATAGGAAAAATGAAGTAATATACATGTAAAAAAAACATTAATGTTTCATGAATACACATGAATATTCATTAAAGATTCATTAAAATATATAGTAACCAACTAAATATTACAATAAACATTGCTTATAAGACTCATGTGGTGTAATAGTTTGGATATATTTCATTAATTCATCATAAGACTAGGACATTTTCATGAAAACAATTGAGACATCTGACAAATTTTTGAACCTTTTTCTTTCTTAAGATTCCTCCCCAAAAATTCTCGAATATAACTCTCTCATCAATTATATAGTACTAGAATTTCATTCAATCTATTTTTTCTTTCCACTTACAACTATATAATTTTAATGTAGATCCAAAACTATTCGTGTAATATACTAAAACATAAGACTCAAATCTACTCTACTCATATGTGGAAGAAAATTCACGATGGAAAACACATATCAAAGACACGCATCATGATTTAACATGCATACACAAATATTTATGTAGGAGAAAGAAATTTATCAAAACATGTTCCTATATGTATTGCATTAATCAAATAATATGGATGAATACAATATTCTTGCTCAAGCTTGAGCACAACATGCACAAGTATCTTCTATCCTCTTCCTGACTGATTGAGTTTGGCCAAAACTTAGCCAATTTCAAGTCTTCCCAAGTTCATGTTTCCCTACACTCTTCCTCAAGGAATTAGCCGCTATTATTTAGGAAATTCCTCAATCTATATTGTGCAATTCCTTTAGGCAAATATCTGACTACATGCACCACTTTTACAACTTGGAATAGTTTAAAACTGATAGTACACTTCCCTTCAACTCCAATATCAATTGGGTAACTCAAATTTGATGCATGCATGAGTTAATTTAGGTTGATTGATCAGTTAATTTCTTAAACATTAAAGTTACAACCCACTACTAGACCTCTAACTATTTCCTCCAACAATTGGAACTAGTTTAAGTGACCATAACTCAATTTAACTGAATTAAATTGTTACAAATGAAATTAACTCAACCTAGGATCCTAAAATTTAGGAACCAATGTACACAATTCAAGATCATGCCTCAAAATCTAATTACTAAGCTAACTAAGTGATAAAATCTATATCACTTCAATTAACTCACTCAAGTTATCTGTTGATGTCGAATTTTGAATTTCTCCTAATCTAATCAAGGGGAGATTAAATTAGGATTTTATTATAGAATTTTCAATGCTCCTTCTTAGAAATAAAGGGATTCACATCTACCGAGATTGAACACCTTTGGAATGTAATGCATGAGACACTTCTCTCTAATTTAATCAAGGGGAGATTAAATTAGAATTTTATTATAGAATTTTCAATGCTCCTTCTTAGAAAGAAATGGATTCACATCTACCCAGGTTGAACGCCTTTGGAATGTTATGAATGAGACACTTCTCTCTATTCTTGATGCTACTACAACATCTGCAACTAATAAGAATACATAAAAATAAATATAAATAATCATTGAATCAATCTGCAACTGTTTACTTGGAAAATTGTGTTGTTGTTGACTTTGCTACTGAGCCTCCCATTATGTTGTTAAAAATTCTTTGCACTCTTCAATATGTAACTGAAATTGATCCTCCTGTGACCCAATGCTATGGAACCATGTAGCAAGTTAATGATCCGTGAGACAAAAACACCTTAATGGACACTTCCCAAATTTTTGAAACTCATGAACTAGGGATATACATCGCTCCACCTCACTCCTGAAGGTATAGTTGAATGTGATCCTTATTACCACTTGGCTCAAAATGCCCCCCTACTAAAGGTATATGCTTGAGTGGATGTATCCACTCTACCTCCTTTCTTCTTCTCCATGTGTGGTTTCTCAGCAAATTGTTAAGGTTGCTTCTAAGGCTTTATTTTGAGAGGTAGATCATTCTCCCTCTCAACCACCAAGTATATAAAATTTTCATTTCTCTTCAATACTTTTCATGCATATTCTACCTCAAGTTAATATTGGTTCTTGAATCATACACTGATATGTTTCACTTGTTCCATGGATATATGTCTTAGGAATGCACTTCCTTTGCTGAAGATCACATTGTAGCCCCAATCTTCCAACACCATGATGGAAACAAGATTCTTATTTAGTCTTGAAACAAACAACACATACTTGAGTCTGAGAGCAGATCTTGACTCCCTCTGAAAGGTGATTATACTGATACCATTCATCCAATACCTTTCGTCATCTCCAAACTCAATGTTCTTCTTGAGGTGTTTCTTCTCTAAGTCACTGAAGAAATATATATTCCCTGTCACGTGGAATGAGGTTCCACTATCTAGATACCACATGCTTCCCATCACGGTGCTCTTCATGCATGTTGAGAGTAAAGTAAAGCTTGAACTCTAAAACAAAAGCTTCACCTCATGCTGCTACTATAGACTCCTTCTTGCTTACCTTCTTATGTGGACACTTCGTGGCACACTGCCCGTATTCATGACAATGAAAGCACTTGAATTTGGACAAGTCTTTATTATTTTCCTCTTGGATAGAACTAGCCTCACCATGGGAACTATTTACCTTGTATTTATTTCCTTTTCTGACTAATGAAAAATCATCTTCCTCTTCTTTGAATGAGATCCCATCTGTGGTACTCTGCTTTATCTCGTTTTGTACCAAATCGGACCATAGGTGTTCCAAATTTGGTAGCTTCTCCCTCCCATTTATGGAATCATGGTAGTTGTGCCAGCTCTTGGGAAGGCCTAGAAGGGATAGGCTTATGAGATCATCCTCCAAAAAAATAACCCAAACTCCTACAAGTTCATCACGACATTGTGTGAACTGGCTCAAGTGTTTTTAATATATTTAGACTTCTGCATCTTGATATTCCAAAGATTGTACTTGAGTTCCATCTTCTTGTGGTCACTATTATTGTGGAAAAAAAATTTCAATGCTTTCCACATTGCATATGGAGTCTCTTTCCCATGAATATTAGAGAAAATATGGTGTCTTACTCCCTCCAATACGATATGCCTTGCCTTAGCTACACTCTTCTTCCAATTTCCTAGATTGTGAGTATCAGCTTATGCCAATCTAGGGATATCATTATCAATGGATTCCTTCAACCCATTATCTTCTAGGATTTCCACCATGCGGTACTTCCAAGAAATATAATTTGAGCTACTCTCAAGGAAATACTCAAGTCTTAGACCATAGAACACCATCCTTTTAGATTTGAATTATTTCCTACAAATTCGATCATCTTTTAAAGACAACCTCAAATTCTATTATGTACTGTGAATCATGCTCTGATACCATGTATAATTTTAATGTATATTAAAAAATTCTCATGTAATGTACTAAAAAGTAAGACTCAAATCTACTCTACTCATCTGTAGAAGAAAATTCATGATCGATAACACATATCAAAAACATGCATCATGATTTAACACCATACACAGAGATTCATCTAGGGAAAAACAACTGCTCAAAACTCCTTCCTATATGTATTTCATTAATCAAAGAATATGTATGAATACAATATGCTTTCTCAAGCTTAAGCGCAACCCACAAAAGTATCTTCTCTCCTCTGCCCAACACATAACCAATTTCAGGCCATCCCAAGCTCTTATTTCCTTACATTATTCCTCACGTAATTAGCCCATATTATTTAGGAAATTCCTCAATATGTATTGTGTAATTCCTTTAGCCCAATCTACGACTGCATGCACCACCTGTACAACTAGGAATAGTTTACAACTGATAGTACACTTCCCTTGACCTCCAATCTCAACTAGATAACTCAAATTTCATGCATGTATGATTTAATTTAGTTTTATTTATCAATTAACTGGTTAAACATTGAATTTACACCCCACCTCTAGACCTCCCACTAGTTCCTCCAATAGTTCGAACTAGTTTAATTAACCATAACTCAATTTAACTGAATTAAATTGTTAGAACTAAAATTAACTCAACCTGGGATCCTAAAATTCCTGAATCACTATAAAAAACACAATTTCATGCCCTCAAATCGAATTAACTAAGATAACTAAGTGATAAAAAATATTTCACATCAGTTAACTCATTCAAGTTTTCTATTTTTGTGGAATTTTGAATTTCTCCTAATTTATCCAAGGAAAAATTAAATAGGAAATTTCTTGCTACATTTTCAACAACAATATCATATGGTGTGTTACATATGGATACCACCTCATCCCATAAGCTGGTTCCAATTTTTTTTTACATGAATATACATTTGCATGCCTTCACATGCATGCCCTCAACTATATACACTGCATGTTTAGTTCCAATGCAGAGTATCAGTTTTATCTGATCTCGGTGTAGCATTGTCTCTCTTCAGCACAACATCCAACATATTAAGACTTTGGAAAATTTTTATTCCATATGAAGTTTCAACACAAAGGGTTTGACAAAACAAAGTATGGGTAAAGAAACTACAAGAATGAACATTAAATTTCCATTAAAAAATCATTTTATGCATCAACAAAAATAACATACAAAGTGATTTTTTTACTTATGGAATAGGCATACTATTGGTTTTTGGGATTTTGAGCCCAACACATCTAATATAATGTAGATATGGGGTTAAAAAGCACACAAAAAAATATAGGGAATGTCCCATCAATCAATATCATCGCTTATGAAAGTTGTTGAAATAATATTGAATGGAGTTGTATGACCATTCATTGGAAACCATTGCCTATCCTTTCTACATTGCAAAATAAATAATATTTCGATTCAATATTATATGGGAAATTTGCAATTTTTGATAACACACATTATCTAAGGTTCAAAATTGGTTCAAGGAAACTTGTATTAAGATCAAATATTATAAAAAACCTATCTCACACGCAGTTATTCACATCATATGAATTTCATGTAACATACTTTCACACTATAGAAAAAATGTATATGATAATTATCGTACCATAAGAAATTCAATGTTAAATGTGTTTATAGAAGGGGTGAATAACCAAATTTATGAAAAATGCATAAGACAAAAATGGCAGTGCACATAAGGAAAAATAAGTACATGAAGTGGAGCATAGAAGACAAGATAGGAGGGTAGTTTCAATAAAAATGTGTAGTATATATACATAAGCTAAAGTATTGCAGGGCGAAATACAACAAGGTATAAAACCATGTTTTGAAACATAGAAATTTCAAAGAAAAACATGGCCAATAAAAAAAAATCTATATGATTTATATCACTATTGCAAAAGATACCATGTGGTAGGCATTGGATGAACATAAGAAAAATTAGAGAGCACAAAAGAAATGAGTTTTAAATTACAAACATAAGATTATCATAAAATACATGATTTATAAGTGTACACATCACATTTGGCAATGAGGGGATGTGTACACACATAAAGTAATGATTCGCCATGTCTTAAACCTTACTTTATTTATGATGTACCACCCTTGAAAAATAATCCTTGTGTGACACATGTTGGACCCCATCCAAAATATTGTGCCATGTCACATTAAAAGAATTTATCTACAATACATGCCATGTTGAATCATAATAAAATCTTGTGAGAATATTAGAGTGGATAAGACAAAATATTTGATAAGTGTGCATAAGACACAAGTCTAACTACACCATAAGTTACAAGGGTATAATGCAACACATAAGGTAGAACCCATTTTTGATACTTTCACGCATGAGGGGAATTTTGAGGTCTGATATGGGCCTCCTAAGAATAATGTAAAACGAAAAATAAAATTTATAATAACCAATAGGATTCAAGAGATAATGTCAACCATGGGGGATGATTCACCATTTTTGGAGTAAAAAGGTAAAAATAATAGAAAAAAATAAAATAATAAAACTACCTTTTCAATTCATATTTTCAACTTATCTCCCTAAGGTTTTACTCAAATTTCAAGCGGGAGTAGTCATTGGATGCAAAATTCAATTCCTCATCCAAGGAGTACCCATGTTGCATATTTTTAATGAACCCCGCTACACGAAAAATGAGAAATACATGAAAAACGTGATTGCAATCACGTTTTTCATGTATTTATCATTTTTTGTGTAGCATGGTCCATCGAAAGTATGCAACATGGGTACTCCTTACATGAGGAATAAAATTCTGCATCCAATGAGTGTTCTCACTTGAAATTTGAGTAAACCCATAGGGAGATCAGTTGAAAATACGAGTTAAAAAAATAGTTTTTTCTTTCTTCCCTCTAAAATTTGATGATGTAATATAATCTTATTTTATTATTTCCCCTATTATTTTATAATTTCCATAGGAGTCCCATTTTAGACCTCAAAAATCCCCTAATGGTAACTTTTGACCCCAAAATCCATTTTTAGTGTTCCTATACTATTGGAAAGGTCTCACCAAGATCCATAACTTCTCTTATATAATTTTTAGGATATTCATTATCATTTGTTTCATATTTTCAAATTCGAATATGGGCACACTTTAAATAACCTATAAAACTAATAATACATCATTTCAATTAAGATGTACACAAAATCATTACAAATGGGACTAGAGATTGGACTCAGGAAAGTGGAATCAAACTCCTTATTAAGTTTCTAATTATAATATCGTTTATGATTAGATTCATTTTCCCCTAAAATTATGATTCAAATTTCTACATATTTGCAATGTATGTATTTTTTCATAATATCATCTAGGTAACAATAATAAAAAAGGATTATGCAATTTTGTTTGAAAGAATAATGTATGAAGGTTTGGACAATAAAGACATGGATTCTAAACATCATGGTGAAAAGGACCAACCAGTCTACAACAATGAATCCACAATTTCTATCTACAAAAAAATATGAAGTACCAATATATTGGAAACGATCATATAACAAGTCTTGAAGATATGTAGCACAAGGTTGCATCAATGGGAGATTCCATAAATCTACTAAAGCATGTCTAACACCTATAAATTATTTTTTACATATGAAATAAAATATTCCAACCAATCGATATTTTATGATGGAATTGAGAACCCATTAGATTAAGTATATCAAATGTATCTATCAATACTTTGTGATTTCATATTTTCACTACTTTTATGCATAAAATGCAACTTATGAGTATTTAGTTTGTATATATGTCCTATCACCATTCTTAATACAAGGACACAAACTTTTACTTATTTGTTCAACAATTAGGGATGTAGAAATTCAATAGTTAAGAGAAATTTTAATAAATATAATAATTGCATTAAATAAAAATGATTTTAACTTTTGGAGCTTTCATGTACTATCAATGGACCTTCAATCAGAAGTATCAAATTTTGGCCAAGCCATTTTTCGAAGAACTTTAATTACCATGTGTATTTTTTGTGGACTATTCTGTTGCTTTTATTCGACATTGAAGTTCTATAAGGATGTGTGTCACGTTATAAACTATTCTTATGTGTAGATGTTTTAATTTTGTCTTTATTCTTCTAATGTTTTTGTATGAATATGTAAGCATGGGATTGTAAATGATTGTTTAATGTCATATTTTTCTATATTTGTAGTCATTTACTCATATTCTTGTCTTTATTCTCAGTGAAATATTTCTTAGGTAATTGATAGGAGTATGTGTGGTTCTATATTTTATTTCTAGTTATTCTTAGTATTTTTGAGATGCATGCATTTGGATATTATATTAGGTGCATTTCATTCTTTAGGCACAATTGGTAAAATTCCAAACTAGTAATTGTTTTTGGGACATAATTTAGATGGGTTCCCTATTCCAAATGAGATGAGGTCTAATTAAAACTTCTAATTTGGATTAACCATTATTATTGATAAATATCATTTCAACCTATCAATTAATATCAAATACAACTATCTACATAAAAGTAGAAAACTCTCCAAATTATTATCTACCATTAATTTACCTTAAATGATTTTTTTGTAAAGTTTATATCTACAACTATTTTTTCTTATCTCTTACGAATATTATGTTTAATATTTTTAAATGTTTCTATCTCATAGAAGTATAAATAATTTATTGTGATATGAATTAATAAATTAATCATATATAATATAACACTTTATTTATATATTACCGATCTTATGTTTAAGAAATTTAAATATTTATAACTCATAGAAGTATACAAAATTTGATGGAGGCAATAAGGTCTAGGTTTTTTATTTTTCCTTGCCTTGGGAATGATGAGTGGCTGCAACAAATGTAGCACAAAAATGATAATACTAGGCAAGTATCAAACACCACATGGCCTATTCATGGTAGAGAATTAACTTTCTTGAGAAATGATGTAGATTGCAAGGGGTTTCCATTCTGCGGTGGCACAAGCATTGGAGGTTTACTATTCAAGTTTCTTTCCTTACTCTCTGCAACACGTGCCATTTACAGTTTATTACAATAGGAGCGGTTATATTCTCATTTTTTCTCACCACCATACAATAAAAATTGTTAGCCCAAAAGACTATGTTGATTTGGAGCCCGAATCAGAATATATTTTCTTGGTTTTGGGCCTGGAGCCTACTCAGCAGAGCTTAAAGAAGGTTAAAATTCCAGCCAGGTCTCCACCTAGAAAAAGAGGAGTTCCAGGGCTTGAATGGAACTCTTTGGGTGGTTTAGGGTTACTGGAAGAGGAAAAACCCTACTCCTCAAAGGTGGTATGTTGGTTATCTGACACCGGGTCACTGTACGGTGAGGTGAATGCAACGAGTTTAGCAGGTCAAGTTGAAGATTTTTTAGTGGAACTAATGTAAGTATAAAAACCACTCTAGATACACCCATTTCTAGTTTTCTTACGAGTGGTTTATAAGATATCATTAAGAGTAGTGACTTTAGTAGGAATTAGGGTCTCATGACCTGTCTCATTCAGGACTCGATGAAAAATGTCCTGGGTTCAGGTCAAAGGTTGAATAGCACATAGGCATGAGAACTTCTAGTAAATCTAAGGGTACATGGGATTTCTAAGTCTTTATCATTAGTCAGGAAAGAAGAGGAACCCAGGGAGGTTTTGTTCAAAGGCTTTTCTACTTTGAAGGAAGACGCAGCCTAGAAGTGCTAGGAAAACCCATGAAAGGAAGGGTCAAGAGTCTTTTCCTCATTTCCACAAAATTTTGAGAATGTGGGGTTGATGGTATTTCCCCCCCTAGGGTTGGAGGAGAGGATTCATAACCTCATTTCTAAAGTAGAAGGGAATTCAATAGATATTGAGGTTTTATTCCAAAATAATACTTTGGCAGAGGAGATGCTAGGGTTGAATCCTTAGTTTGAGAATCATAATAATGAAGGGAAATTGACACATCTACTTTTTGAGAATCATCATACCTCTCGTTCGAAGAGAAAGAAGGGTAAATTGATTCAGAAAAAATAATAATGTACCAATCTAGTTTCTCGGGGTAGATATCAAAATCTATGAGGCTATGGAAGCCTTTGAGCTAATCCTGGTAGGAAGAGAAAAGGGAAAGCACTAATCAGCAAAATATATCATGGTATGGTCCACAAAGACCTAGAGTGGGGGTCTAGATTCACACGTAGAGGTGATTACTCTGGCTCGAGGATGGTTTCTGATCATATTATCCAAGGGAGAAGTAGTGGACTGGGTTTTGGAGCACAATTGGTGTTTTTGGAAAACACTAATATTTTTCAAGAAATGGATGCCTCTCTTTGACGCTCAAAGAGAAAAACTCAAAGAAATTATTGTTTGGGTGTGGCTTCCTATGAAATTTTCAAGCTGAAATACTAATGAAGTGATTGAATTATTTCGCCTACTTGTTTATGATAAGTTATTTTTAGATACTTTTAGTCAATTTTAAAATAAACACAACTACAATATTCACTATTTTTTTTTTGGGTAACTGAGGCTAAACTATATCGATTCAAAATAAAACATTATATATGCTATAGGTTAGGTTGGTAAGCAGCGCTTGAAAAATTCCAAAAATTTTTTATTTCATATTTACGTATGTATGGGGTTGCCTCCATAGAGGAAACTAGCCCTGAAGTAACATCAGACAGAAAATTACAAAATTTTCCATGGTACCAGTGAAGGTATAGGTTCTATGATAATAGCTGGAATGACAAAAAACTAGGAAAAGATGAGCAACCATGCAGTCATGGTGTGTCTGCATCATCCTCTATGTCTGGAGCTTCTTCCTCGATACGACAATCATACTCCTGCACGATAGCCTCCTCTTCAGCAATGGCATGAAGGCCTGGAGGTAGGTGCAAAAAATATGGGGGCGACCGGGTACTCAACATCCGGTACCCCCATCCAAGAGCCCTCTGAGTCCATTATCCAAATGTCCATGTCTTCCCCGTCTGCCTCCTGAACTGGAAGAGGCTTGGTTTTGCGGGGCCTAAGGTGCTCCTGGTGCGCAATTGTGGATTTCCTTGGTCTGATTTTGCTTCTTTGTGTTTCATGAATGCAAGATTCCTCCTCCTGGTCATGCGTAGGGCAATGGGAGACATCCTTAGAGTGATTACTCAAAGAGGAGACTTCAAAGGACTCCAAAATTTTATCAGGCCCTTGGTGGTAGCATCATGGGAACACACCACATTGGCCACCTCTGATTGTTCTTTGTTGCAGTATTGAAGCCATGGGATGATGAAACGAAGGGTAGGTGGGGAAATGAGAGGTATGATGAAGGGTTGCAGACTAGAGACAATGACTACACAGCAAAGTGCTGATGGGAATGGAAGTGTGCAGTTAGAGCTTGCAAAACTAGAATGGATTGGTGATAGGAATGCACCATCTGAATAAGCTAGCATGCCTAAGGGATTTGAGGTGAGGCATGCATTCATGGATGTGCATGACCGGGAAGGATCTGCGTAGCTGGAAGGGTGCGTAGGTGGTTTGAAACTGAAATAGAAGAGCCATAGGGAGCAGAATTTGAGTGACACTATACAAAAGGGCTTCTCCTTTTATAGGCCTATGGAACAAGCTCAGATGATGAGCATTATTATGACATATGCGCAGGCGCATGCTATGAAAAATTTCATGTGGAAGCCTGTACTTCAAGTTATGGCAGAGTGTCATATCCATCCGGGAGCTCATTCAAATGATTGCAACTGAGATGAACCACCCATGGTGGTTGCTGTATTTGTGTATCTTCTATATTCCTTGCCCCTATCACCTCGTGTGAATTATTAAAAAGAGGTGGATTCGATTCAGGTGAAGGCCTATAGCATATCCTCGTCATCTCGAGCCTGGGAGGGGAAGTTTCCATACATCTGATCCATATCATCTGCATCTGGGGAACTACAGTATTCACTTAATCATAAGCATAAAATCAAATAGAACACATATAACGAAATAAAAACAAGCACATGAACATAGTTATTTTTGGATAATTGTCCCCATAAAAACTTAATGCAGGAAAACGAGGGAATCATATGAGGGTTTGTATTATTCTTCAGTAGTGGAAATCATTTACAGGAATTTGACAGGCATATGTCTAGAATACACCTGAGATATTTTTTTCAAACGCTTCGGAAGAATTTATGACACATGGGAGGCACCCTTTCTCCCTCTACATCACTCTTTGTGGTCTTCTGCGTAGTTAATCTGTATGGAGGACCCATGTTGATGCTCAGAAATATCCCCTCTATGTCATCCTTCCGCCTTCTTCTTCCATTGATGACTTCCCCTTCCTCCTTTTTCCTCTACAACCTCTCCCTCTGAAATCTAACTCTATTCCTTCATAGTCGATTTTTTTCGGGTACTAACTGTGTGCCCAGCTCTCTTTCCAAATGACACTCAAGCCTTCTCTTATAATATTCTTATTGATGAATCAACGACCCAGATTAGATCTCTAACCAATGGCTGAGATTAAAACATGACTTCATCTTCGTTTTCTAGAATATTCACACACTACTTTATTAATAACCTTTAATTATTTAATTTCACTTTAAAATAATTAAGTACTTTAATAAAGCGCAAACCAAGTGGAATTTCCAAAAACAGTTTCTGGGTTCTTTGGAATACTGATGTCCAATCCTCCTCCAAAAATATGAGACTTGGAACACTTTCCAATGCTACAAAATCAACACTTCCTACTTTAACACCACATCTTTGGTTGGAAGATGTTTTCAGAGCCATAGGCAACAAATTGGGTTTTTCCTTGAAGCGAGCATATCGTTCCTTGTGAAAAAGGAATGGAAGGTGGCTCATATTTTTGTAAGGCTGGGCCCAAGGGAGGGTTTGGCCAAGAAAATGCAGATCTAGGTTCACAGATATTCTTATTCACAAATAATTTCTTATGAGAAATTACCTTTTACATGTCACCATTGTGACAAACATGGGCACCTGGCGAGAGATTGTCCTCTTGGTTTTGGAAGGCGAAGAAGACAAAGGGGATAGATTGGTCATGCGGGTGGGGAACTAGAAGACGAGGCGAAGGTTTCTCGGCCAGAGGAGTTAGGAGAACATCAAGAAGATATTATAGTGCCAATGGAGGTCTAGGAAGAACTTACCGAGAGGCTTGGGAATCAGAATAATCTTGAGAATGATATTATGCGAGAGGTGCATGAAAAGGAGGATTTTATTGAAATAGAACCTAAATATTTTGGTACATGCTCTCATCCTCTATCCCCGTTAAGTGTTTTGATGAAATCATTATTGGATTTTATTTATAGACCTAGTCCCTCTATGCCTCTTCATGCAAATAATCCTTTATGTAGTAATTTTTCCCTTGCTTTTGACGGTATTATTAAGACCCCACTATAATTTGCGTCATCGGGACAGGATATATTTCCCTTATAAATCTGTTGGTGGTCTTGGGATCATCCAAGAGACCTCTGTGTATCCAAAACCCCTAGGTAGGAAGTCAAATATCTCAAAGTCTTATCGTAAAGCTAAATTTGATTTCGCTGATGGAAAACAACTTTCCCTAAAATGGGAACTTATAGTAACACAGGCCCCAGTGGTGGTTACCAAATGATAATTATGTCCTTCAATTGTAGAGGTTTTTCCAGCACCCAAAAGAAGCTAGATTTAAAAAACATTCAATTTTGTTTGTTGTGATGTAATCGTGCTCTAAGAAACCCTTGGTGTTGGAGAAATCATGTTAACTTCTTTAATTGAAATGTTGTTAGGCTTATCCTTTGTGTCCATCGATGAAAAAGGAGGATTTGGAGGTATAACGATGGGCTTCAAAGACAACAACATTAAAATTTTAAATTCTTGGGGCTCACATATAGTTTTAGGGGTTGAGCTGTACTCTTTTGAAATAAGTTTTAACCTCACCCTCATCAAAATATATGGGTTGCGTGATGGCAATGTGGGTGCAGGCGTTAGGGAGAGTTGCTCAAACTTTGTTACAATGTTTTCTAATTCAGGAGGAATTTGTTCCAATTCATTATTTCCACTCTCGGTCATCAAAGTAATTAAATTTGTTTGATAAAATGAATAAAAAGACTTGCGGAATAAAAATTCCCTCTATCCATTCATAACAGAATAATTCACTTTTAACCAATGTTAAAACTTTTGGAATAATTTTGGGTCTCAATCACTTAATAAAGCTCTTTTTGAAACAATATTAAA
Organism: Pinus albicaulis; assembly: GCA_034641835.2. Classification (NCBI taxonomy): domain Eukaryota; kingdom Viridiplantae; phylum Streptophyta; class Pinopsida; order Pinales; family Pinaceae; genus Pinus; species Pinus albicaulis. The sequence goes on from CM076579.1 coordinate 638,882,190, forward strand.
ACCTTTGGAAACAATGTTAAAAACCATCAGAAATGTTTAAACCTTTGAAAATATTATAAAGCACTTTAAACAACGTTTAACCCTTTCGGCATCATATTTCTGGAATACAAACGTTTTAATAAAGCTACGTTGAATAAGTTATCAGGTCCATACCTTTGTTTTAAACCCCGTGTAACTCCCGACACGACCACCGTTGGATCTCCAATGCAAATAATTGAACGGCTATTGCATTAAATCAACCCCGGTGACTTATCCAACCAAAGTCATGTGAAATCGGCAGTTTTAACACTGTGACATGTCACATTACCATTCGATCACATTCAAGTGGAATAAAACCGCTCGCATGCCAAAAGCAATATGAAAAATAGTGACTGGTTTTCCCCAAAACCGCTTATCAGCAAATTTCGTTTTTGACTGCGTTTAAACATGGTTTTTCGCCAGATTACAGTTTTAACTTTGACTCCTCATTAAAACCGCCATTCCTATTGCATAACTCAACCAATATAAATCAATTATCACTGCACTCTCAACCAAAGAACCCAGAGTTCCAATTTTCCTCCGAACCCCTTATACAGAGGTTAATAACTCAAATTCTACACATAATTTATAAAAATAAAATGGATTTTTGGAGATATGAAACCCTTCGGGAATTTTCCAAGTATACAATAGATAAAAAAATACTGCAATTTTATTAAATCGGAGGCAAACCCTCTCAATCAATTCTTCTACTGCTCAAATTCTAAATTCCTCCTTCTCAGAGGTTACATTTATATTTTTTTACATAACAGCCAACCTCCTCTTGCGGATCGAATTCTTCTAATTTAGGTAAAATCCTAATTACATAACATCTTCCTTAAATCTATCAACTGAATGCTAAATATACTTAATCTAATCTAAAACTGCTCAATCTTCCTAAATACTAGTTCAACCCTATCTAGTACAGCTGTAAATTGACAACTAAAGGTACCAACACCTTTGCTTGTAACTTTTTTTTGGATTTTTGGAATAATTAATGAAGAATTTTGTCTCTAAGCCTCATGCCCCTGCATTAGACTCCTGAGGAAAAAAATCTTCATGGGCTCCTGTCCATGAGCTCCTCCATAAAAATTCCCAATTTTTACAGCATGGTTTCTTTCATCCAGGTAACATCCTCAATTGGTTTATCCCTCCACTTGATCAAGTATTGAAAATAATCCTATCCCCTGGTTTTCTTAAACACTTTCTTTTCTAAGATCCTCTCTGGCTGTAATGTCTTTGTTGTGGGTAACTGTTTTGCCCAGTCAATATTTTCTCTGTCTTTTGGTCTGTCATCTGTGCCACTATCTTCATATTTGTACAAATCGGCAACATTGAATATTGGAGATATTCCAATATCAGATGGTAACTCAATTTCATAAGAATTTGTAGAAAACTTTCTCAATATTCAGCATGATCCTATATTTTTTAATTTTAACTTGTTATACTTCCTCTTTGGAAATCTTTCTTTTCTTAAGTGTGCTAAAACCAAATCACCAAATTCATAATTAACTTCTGTTTCTCTCAAATCTTTTTTTTTTTTTACCTTGATGCTGCTGCCTTGTAGCTGCTTCTTTACTTGTTCATGGATTGCTTGAATTTCTGAAGCAAACTCCTCTCCTTCAACACTTCTCTTTTCTTCTTTCCCAAGTTCCTCAATTGAGATACTCCTCTTGGGTGCATTCCATAAACTATATGGAATGGAATCTATCCCGTACTTCTACTAGGTGAATAATTATATGCATACTCTGCCTGTGGTAAAATATGATCCCATTGTTTAGGATGTTCTCCTGCAAGACTTCTCAAAAGATTACCCGAACTCCTGTTCACTAATTCAGTTTGCCCATCAGTTTGACGGTGATAAGTTGAGCTGAAACTTAGTTTAGTACCAAGCTTCTTCCACAATTTCCTACAAAAAATGACCAACAAATCTGGTGTCTCTATCACAGACAATACTTTTAGGTAACCCATGTAATCTGAGAATCTCCTTGAAAAACAAATTGGCAACATGAGTAGCGTCACTGGTTTTATAACATGGAATAAAATGTGCCATTTCTGAAAATCTGTCAACTACAACATAAATTGCATCATTTCCTCTCTATTTCTTAGGAAATCCTAAAACAAAATCCATACTTACCATATCCCAAGGTCTGTCTGGAATATGTAATGGAATGTACAAACCTGCATTTTGACTTTTCCCTTTTGCATATTGACAAATTTTAGAATTATTCACATACGTTTCCACTTTATATCTCATCTTTGGCCAAAAATAAAAATGACTTAGTTTCTCGTAAGTCTTATCAACACCAAAATGTCCAGCAAGTCCACCACTATGCTTTTCCCTGATTAAATTTTCTCTCATAGAAAAATTTGGTATGCACAACTGATTTCTTTTGAACAATAAACCCTCTTGCAAGAAATAATCCAACCACTGACTTCTATCTATCAAAATAGGATTACAACATGCTTCAAATGCTTCTTTGAAATCCAAATCTGTCTTATAGAGTTCTTTAAGAAAATCAAAACCTAACACTTGAATTTGACTTTCTTGAACAAGAATGCTTTTTCTACTCAAGGCATTAGCTACCTTGTTTGCTTGACCACTTATATGCTTCAATACAAAGTTAAAAATTTGAAGATATTCAACCCATTTTTCATGTTTTTTATTCATTTTAGGTTGTTGCATAATATACTGTAAAGCATGACTATCTTAATATAGCACAAATTCTTTATACATTAAATAATGTCTCCACTTCTTCAATGACTATACAATTGCATAAAATTACTTGTCATAAGAAGAGTACTTCCTCCTTGTCTCATTCAAATTATCACTGAAATATGCTACAGGTCTATCTTCTTGACTTAATACAGCTCCAATAGCTTCCCCATTGGTATCACATTTCACTTGAAATGTTTTATTAAAGTCATGAAAAACTAAGACAGGTTTCTCAGTTATCTTTTGCTTTAAGAACTGAAAATTCCTTTCAGCTTCAGTAGTCCACTTGAATTTTTTTTTGTCCTTATTTATGGTTTCAATGATAGGTGCATTGATCTTACTAAAATTCCTTATGAATTGTCTATAAAAACTAGTAAGACCATGGAAACTTCTTACCTCAAAAACAATTTTATGTGAAGGCCACTCCACAATTGCTTTTATCTTCTCTGGATCCATTTTTAATCCTTTAGCAGAAACAACAAAACCTAGATATACCAATTCTTCTTTCATGAATGAACATTTCTTTAAATTTACCAGTAACTTCTCTTGATGTAACTTCCTTAAGACATAATTATGATTTCTCAAGTGTTCTTATTTTGTTTTTTTGTAAATTAATATATCATCTAGATATACTATTGCAAATTTACCAATAAATTCCTTTAATACTTCATTCATGATACTCATAAATGTACTAGGTGCATTTGATAACCCAAAAGGCATTACCATCCATTCATACAATCCCTCATTTGTTTTAAAGGTTGTTTTCCATTCATCTCCTTCCCTTATCCTAATTTGATGATACCCACTTTTCAAATCTAGTTTTGAAAAATATCTTGCTCCACTAAAACAATCCATCAAATCTTCAATTCTAGGTAAAGGAAATCTATAATTGATTGTTATCTTGTTAATTTCTCTTGAATCAGTGCACATTCTCCAACCTCCATCTCTCTTCGGGCTTAATACTGTAGGTACTGCACAAGGAATAAAACTTTCTCTGATCAAACCTTTGTCAACCAATTCCTATAATTTCTTTCTGATTTCTTAATTTTCTGTTGGAGTCATTCTATAAGCTTCTTTGTTTGGAAAATTTGATCCTGGAATCAAATCTATCTGATGGATGATTCTTCTTACAGGTGGTAATTCATCAGGAAAATCATCCACAATAATATCACAATAGTTTTCCAACATTTCTTGAATTTCAATTGGCAAATCAAAAATTTTAGTAGAAGTAAATAATACCTTAGGTTTGCAAGCTAAAGCAAAATTTACCTCTTCATATTCAATCTAATGCAAGTATTCTTTTCCACTCAACAATAAATTCTTTGGATCAAAATTTTTACTTGATGCATCTTCTTCTTCCATAGGTAACAATGCTTGATTCATACCATCTTTGAAAAACTTGTAAGTGTTTCTCTTTCCATCATGTACTGGTGCTCTGTCATACTGCCAAGGTCCACCCAAAAATATGTGACACACGTCCATAGGCATCACATCACACATGATTTTATCTTTGTAACTACCCATTTGTAATTCTCTTTCACATTGTTCCTTTACTATCAGTTGATGTCCTTTCTGAAGCCATGACACCTTGTAGGGTGTTGGATGTTCCCTTGTCTTCAATTTCAACTTCTCTATCACCTTTGTAGAGACCAAATTATCTATACTGCCATTATCAATTACCAATTGACAACATTTCCCTTGAACTTTGCACACACTTCTGAACAAAGTCTTTCTCAGTGTTGGTTCAGCAACTTCCTTTGATTTTTTTAACAAAACTTTGTTAACCACCAAAGATTCTCCTTTCTCTAACACAATTTCTTTCTCTGTTTTAGGCAACTTTACTGTTTCTTCTTCAGTCTGAGCAACAATTGCATTTCTCTGGTTTGTCCCCACATTCTCTGGAAATTCATAGGCTCTATGTCCTAATTTTTTACATCTGTAACATCTGACTTCTCTTCCTCCGTTTCTGCCTCCTGTTCCTCTATAAGGACTCCTTCTGCCACTTGTATCACCTTCTGTGGGTGCATACAGAGGTGAGCTGCTACTAGCTCCATCTCTTGATGTTGTAGACCTTCCTATACACCTTGACTTCCTCTTCCTCGGAAATTACCTCTTCCTTTCACAAATTTCTTTCTTAGTAGTTTTTCTTCATATTTTAAGGCCATCTGGTAAGCCTCTTCTACTGTTTTAGGAGAAAATATACTGATCTCATCTTGAATCTCTATCTTGAGACCATTTATGTACTTGGAAATCTTCTCCGTTGTATCTTGAATTTTTCCTACTCTTATGCTCACTTTGTAAAATTCTTCTGTGTATTATTTTATTGTCATTAATCTCTGTCTAAGATTTTGCATTTGTCTAAATAATGAAAGATGATAATCACTAGGCAAAAACTTACCTCTCAAATTTGCTACCATTATGTTCCAATTCTTGATTGGCTGCTTACCAACTCTCCTTCTTTCTTCTTGCAATCAATCCCACCAAAGTGCTGCATGTCCTTTTAACCTTGTGACAATAAACTTAACTCTCTTTTCTTCACTCATCTCTTCATAATCAAAGCATTTATTCATTTCATTGATCCAGTCTATCAACTCTTCTGGATTCAATCCTCCTGCAAAATCTGATACTTCAAGTCTAGGTTTGGATGTAGATCGTAAAACTGATTTAAATAATCTCATCTTAAGAGTAAGCTCATCATTTCCTTCTTCTTCTTCTTCAACTTCATGTTCACCGAAATCTTCAGGATCTCTCTGTTGTCATGCTTCCATTGCTTCCAATCTAGCTTGAATCTGATACATAGTCTCTAGTACTTTAGCATTTTCAACTGGTCTACCTCTTCTTCTACCAGCACCACCTCCTCTACCAATTCTGACAACCATGTTGGTTTTCTTTTTCTGACTTTTGGAAGCTTGTTTAGTGTCTCAAAAATTCTCTAAAGACTCCTTTGACACCACAAATGATGGCAGTGTGGGTGTAGGTGTTAAGGAGAGCTGCTCAAACTTTGTTACAATGTTTTCTAATTCAGGAGGAATTTGTTCCAATTCTTTATTTCCACTCTCGGTTATCAAATTAATTAAATTTGTTTGATAAAACTAACAAAAAGACTTACGGAAGAAAAATTCCCTTTATCCATTCATAATAGAATAATTCACTTTTAACCAATGTTAAACCTTTCGAAATAATTTTGAGTCTCAATCACTTAATAAAGCTCTTTTTGAAACAATATTAAAATATCTGGAAAAAATGTTAAAAACCTTCGGAAATGTTTAAACCTTTGGAAATATTATAAAGCACTTTAAACAACGTTTAACCCTTTCGTCATCATATTTACAGAATTCAAACCTTTTAATAAAGCTCTGTTGAATAAACTATTGGGTCCATACCTTTGTTTTAAACCCCGTGTAACTCCCGACACGACCACCATTGGATCTCCAACGCAAATAATCAAATGGCTATCGCGTTCAATCAACTGCGGTGACTTATCCAACCAAATTCACGTGAAATTGATGGTTTTAACACTTTGACGTGTCATATTACCATTCGATCGCGTTTGATTGGAATAAAACCGCTCGCCTGCTAAAAGCGGTGTGAAAAACAGTGATTGGTTTTCCCCAAAACCTCTTATTTGCAAATTTCGTTTTTCACTGCGTTTAAACATGGATTTTCTTGGAATTACAGTTTTAACTTTCACTCCTCATGAAAACCTCCATTCCTGCTGCATAACCCAACCAATATAAATCGATTATTACTACACTCTCAACCAAAGAACCCATAGTTCCAGTTTTCCTCCGAACGCTTTACACAGAGGTTAATAACTCAAATTCTACACAGAATATATAAAAATCAAATGGATTTTCGAAGAGATGAAACCCTCCAGGAATTTTCCAAGTATAAAACAGATAAACAAATGCTGCAATTTTACTAAATCAGAGGCAAACCATCTCAATCAATTCTTCTACTACCCAAATTCCGAATTCCTCCTTCTCAGAGGTTACATTTATATTTCTTTTACATAACAGCCGACCCCCTCTTGAGGATAGAATTCTTCTAATTTAGGTAAAATCATAATTACATAACATCTTCCTAAAACTGTTCAACCCTAAAACTGCTCAATCTTCCTAAATACTAGTTCAACCCTATCTAGTACAACTGTAAATTGATAGCTAAAGGTACCAACACCTTTTCTTGTAATTTTTTTTTGGATTTTTGGAATAATTAATGAAGCCTTTTGTCTCTAATCCTCATGCCCCTGCATCATTACATCAGGATAGGGCCCTTTTTTGGAACAATATATTCTCAAAATCCTTCTTGAATAATTCTAAGGTAATTATGGGTAGGGAATTTAATTTCTCTTTAGGATTTTCAGATTCATGGGGATAATTGGCCCAAGATAAACTCTTGGCTGATTTTTTCTTAAAAAAAATCTAGATGGAAAGGTTCATAGATGTAAATTTCATAAAATATAATCCTTCCTATAGGAATAGGCATGTTGGAGAAGCTAGGGTGGCTGAGATACTGGATCAGTTTCTATTGAAGGTGGATTTTTCAATTTAAATTCCCTTTTTTAGGTAGTGGATCAGCACTGGTGGGCACTCCGATCATTTCCCTATCTTTTTGGAGCTGAAAGGGGCAAGTAGGAATCCTAGTTCCCCCTTTAAATTTAATACTTCTTGGCTCAAAGGCTTAGATTACAAGAAGTTAGTAAAAGAAACTTGGAGGCCCTGAGACAACAATAAAGGCTCCTCCCTTTCTTAGCCTCTTATGAATAACCTTAAAATATTGAAACATGAAACGATTTTATGGAAAAGGGGAAAAAATTAGTGATGAAGTTATTTAAAAAGGAATAGAGGTAGATTTGGAATCTTTGGAAAGTCTATAGGGGGAAGGTTATGAGATTGAGGAGAAAAAGGGAATGATAAAACAAATGGAATTTGAAAGAAGAAGGATCTTAAAAGACACCGAAGAATAGTGGAGGCTCAAGAGCAGAGCAATTTGGCTTGATGCAGGAGATTAGAACTAAAAAATATTCGAGAACTATGGAAAGGGAAAGGAAAACATAAAAATTGTATGGGAAATGAAATAAGAAGATGGGGGAGTTGCAAAATCCTTTAATAATTTGTAATATCTAGGAAATTCACAATTCAAATTTTTTTTCAGAGCCTCGATAGAAACCTCAATAGATGAAGTGATTCGGGTGCCCATATTTTCCCTAGATATGCAGAGGAGGAAGAGAATGACATACTCATGGCTCCTATAACAAAAGGAGAAGTTGAAGGGGTAATTAAATATATGTAGAAATATAAGAGTCCTGGGCCAGATGGATGGACAGTGGAATTCTTTTAACATTTTTTTGACCTTATAGGTGAAGACCTCACTGAGGTGGAAGAGGAATCTCATGTCAAAGGCTTTGACAACGATCCTTTCAAATCTACCTTTTTGGATTTAATTCCAAAAATTGATGACCCTCAAAGTTTCTAAGATTTCAGACCCATATCCCTTTGTAACAACATTTCTAAAGTCATCACCACAATCATAGCTAACTTCCTCAAACCAATTCTATATATAAATATTTCTAAGGAATAATTCAGTTTCCTTGATGGTAGGTAGATCCATGAGGCTATTGGGGTATCTCAGGAAACTTTGCATAACATAAAAAATCATAATAAAAAGGGTTTGATTGTCAAAATTGATCTGTCTAAGGTCTATGGCATGATTATTTAGTTGTATTTTCATCTATTGTTGACACACTTGAGTTTTGGTATTGGATTCATAAATTGGGTTATGGGATGAATTTCAAATATGAGCTTCATAGTTCTTATCAACGTAGCAGATTCTCCCTTTTTTCATAGTCAGAGAGGACTAAGATAAATGTGCCCCTATCTCCTTTACTTTTCCTTCTTGTAGTAGGGGGACTAATCCTATTGATATGTGCAACCAACTAAAGGGTGGAGTTTAAAGGAATTGAAGTAGCAATAAATATATATATCACTCATCTCCTTTTTGTTGATGATATTCTCTTGTTCAATGATGGATCTAAGGGTGAATTAAATCAATTGAAATTGTCTCTAGATTTATTTCTAAAAGCCACAGGGATGTGTATCAATGATAAAAAATCTATTATTGTACATGATGGTCTCTCAGGTGTGGAGGTCAATAAGATCCTATCAATTTTTCCTTTTGAAGAAAAATCCATGATGGAAATTTTCAAATACCTGGGATTCCTTCTCAAGCTAGACACCTACAGGAAAAATGATTGGAAATGGTTGATAGCAAAAATTGAAAAGAGTATCAAACATTGGATTTTTAGGTTTATTTCGAGAGCTAGGAGGTTGGTAATTATTAAATCAGTCTTAATGGAAATCCCATCCCACCAGATAGCTCTTACGTGGGTTCCGTGAGGTATTCTCCCCCAGATCATAAAATTATGTGGTCCTTTTTTGTGGGTTGGTTTGAGGGAGGATGTTCTACTTCCATGGCTTGCATGGGAGGAAATAGCTCGCCAAAAGTATTAGGAGGATGGGGAATAAAGGATCTACCATCTTTTGTGAACTCTCTAGTGGAAAAATCTGGGTGTCGTTTATTATTTATGGATAAGATATGGACAACAGTTGTAAAAAGGAAATATATAAATCTGATTTCCATGGATGAATAGGTGCGAATAATGAACAAAAAATCAAAAAAATCCTCTTCCATATGGAAGGCTACATTAGACTCTTTTGATCTTATTGTAGAAGAAATTTCTTAGAAATTTGGCGACGAAAGAAGGCTCAGAGTGGGTGTGGATCCTTGGGTGGAATGTAGTGACGGCGACACCTTTCCAAGGGAGTTACTAGATCATCTCATTGCATTGGGTATCTACATTCTAAACTATATTGTAAATGAGGATCTTACAATGATATGGAACCAAGGCTAGAAATCTGTTGAGGACCTTCACCTTGAGCCTCATTGGGGAGATTACTGGAAGGGTTTTATTAGGAAATTATAGAGATCAAAAGTCAGGATTAGGGAAAGGGTGGACAAGATTCATTGGGTCCATGCCCCCAATGACCGTTATTCTCCAAATTTCATATATAATTTCCAAATGGTAAGGAGAGCAAGGGGGGAGCATTCATGGTGGCATAAGCAACTATGAAAATTAAAATTACCAGTGAAATAAAGATTGTTCTTCTGGTGCATTCTTAAGAACAAAGTGCCCACGTTGGACAAACTGTATAAAAGGAACAAGCACAGGCTTGGTTGGTGTACTTTGTGGAAAAATTATTAAGAAACTACCTATCACTTCTTTTTAAGTTTCCCTTTCACCATTAAAACTTGGGAGGCAATGTTGAACCTTTTGGACATCAGACTCCATTGGGATGGCACAAGAATAGTGGAAGCATAGAAACATTGGTGGTCCTCTACTACTAATGAAAATACAAGGGAAATACCCGTGCTCATCACTTTGGGTATTTGGTTGGATAGGAATAAAGGAGTTTTGCAAGAAAATACCACACCTTCAGACCCAATTGCGGTATAATGTTCCTTAATATATGCATTACTACCTTAATTTTCTCCTAAAATGACTCCTAGAAACATTAGAGAAGAGAAGATAAGACCACACATTCCATGGGCCTACTTCGATGGGGCTTCAGATGCAAAAAATAGATGTGGGGCAGGCTTGATCATTCATGTTAATGAACATAGATTTCTAAAAGATTTAATTGGTATTAGAACACGATCAAACAATTATGTAGAACTTCAAACTCTGAAACTTATATTGTGGTGGCCGAAACAATTGGGGATAGAATCAATACATACTTTTGATGACTCTTTCAATGTTATAAACTAGACAAACAATGTGCAGAGATGTCAAAATCATATTCTTGTTCCTATATTAGAAGAAATTTCTTACTTAAATTTTTTTTTTGTTGATATTTCTATTTGTCACATCTATAGGGAGCAGAACGCTGAATTGGATCCACTTTCTAAGGAAGGTCTGCAACAAGTTCTGGGAGATTGACATATAAGTAGATCAGTGGCAAGGAAGATCCATTTGTCGTACCAACCACCATATCATGGATAATCCTATGTTTTTTATATACTACAGTCATTTTAATTTTTGGCTGCTTTGGATCATCATACTTTTTTGTATATATGGCTTTATATAAAATGATACTATATGAATGATTTCTTAGAAAGATATTGTTTTTTCTAGCCAGGTTGTTTTCTCTGTTAATGGAGAGACCCGGTTCATGTCTATCAAGAATTTATGTGATTTTTTTTTATCTAAGCAATTGGTTTCCTCACTCCCTCGGGATTATTGTTCTTTCATTTCTGTGTCACTGTGGATTGATAGTATTCAAGAATGCTCAAATGCATCTACATATGTAACTTTTTATTGGATTAATAAAAAGTTTTTTTTTCCCTTAGAAAAAAAGAAGTATAAACAATTTATTATAATACTTTTTAATAAATTAATCATGTATAATAAAATATGTTATTTATCCATTACCAATCTCATGTTTAATAATTTTAAATATATCTATCACATAGAAGCATAAAAAAATATTTATTTGTTTAACCAGAATGAGAAATTCATATTATTAAAAAATTTCTCGATGGGCACAACATGGACATTAATGGAGGTTTGATTCAAATAGTCTTTTGAGAACCATTCTCAACAAATAGTATTAATTCCTCAAAATTTATATGTCTAGTGTGTCTAAATTGTTATGCTAATAAGGGTATATGTGAGAAAAATACTCAAAATATTACAAAACTTGCACAACATGTTAATTCATCAGGGAAGGATGATCATTTCCTAAATTTGCGCTCCAAAACTTAAGAGGAGCAGGATAATTTAGGAGAGGAATTTATTGTGCACTATTGTTCTTGGAGGAAGAGTATACCATATAGGTCTTGTTGATTAATAGTTGCAATTCGTCCACCTTTTCATGGAAAATAGACACCTCAACTTTAGTTCTCTACAAGGTGGTTGCTTGTTCAATTAACATGTTTGTACATGTGGCAAGATTAGCTATAGTATGAATGACATAAATTTTTATATTTGAAACATCTTCTTGAAGGAGGGAAACATAAATCCATTAATTTTATTATCTCCTCCTCGAGAGAAGCCATGAATACTACCTTGAATCTCTCTTGATCCAAATTGAATGTAGAGGAATAAAGTTGGACCTTAGTAGAAATGTATTTAAAATTCTTCTTCACCCAAACATAGATGTTCTATCCCACAGGATGTCACGTCTTTATTAGTAGCTGAAATATTAACTAACTCATTCAGACAAATCAATGTTTCTTGATACAAATTATCAAACTTTTAAACCAAATACTAATCCCATTTCACCATATGCCCCAGGGGAAGAAAACATAATTCACATGAGTAGATGGGCACTCATTGCGGGAGAAGCATAATAATGATTTAACTTTAGAGAGTGCAAATAGTGAGATTGCTAGGTGGTCTCAAATTTCTCTTGGAGTAAATTAATACCCCCAAAATCCAGAAATTGTACCAGTCCTTCTACCCATTTCATTGTTTGATCTACAATGTTCATTAAAACATTGTAGGGAGAAATTATATATGGGAGACAAAGGATGACATTTTCCAAGATTCCCCAAATCCTCTTGGATTGAAAATAACCAATCATAACTTCCAACACTCTCAATACCATACCCAATACCATAAACCTTATTAGACTCTTCAGATATAATATTTAACTAGGTTCTTGTCACAACCATAATAGAAACCAAGATGACATAGGGAGATTTCATTGAAAAAAATCCATATTTTATCTCACCTCACCACATCCCAATTGAATTTCCAAGTTCAATTTTAGAAACATTTAGTCACTAATTTTCCCTACAAGATTTAGGGATTTTGCACCCAAGATTTAGTGCCTTTTCCTTGCCTTTGTCTACCTGCTGTGTTGATGAAGAAGGCATGGCCCCTTTCAATCCAAGTGAAGAAAACACATTCCTATAGCATCTTTGATAATTTTTAGGAAAAGGGTGAACCTCAATCAAACTAGCCCTTACTACCTCATTATCTTCCTCACTGTTGGATGACTCGGAATCAGGATGTGATGATGATGTAGGGTTATAGAAAGATGAAGTATAAGGATCAATATGAGGTGAATGAAACTGCCTTGATGATGATGTATGAGTATTAGGCTGAGACGGGGGAGTAGATATGGGAGGATGAGATGATGAGGGGATATTTTGATCATGTTGACTAGGTGGGGTAGTGAAAATTTCATTTGATATGAATGTGTCCCATGGAATTTTCATTTGATCAAGCTGGTACATGACTATCATTTTTATGAGGGAATGGTGGAAAATACTTTTCATTTGATGACCATAACATCTCTTTTGTGCAATATAAGCCATTTTTTCGATGATGTGGGAGAGATAATAGGGTATATGAAGCATTCTAACTCTATTGAAGTGCATGAGGAGCCGGGTATGATAGGAATAAATTATAGAAAACCTCCCCTCATAGGTGAAGTATTTCATGATGACTTTCATCATGGGGTCATATCTATCAAGGAGATGAGAGAAAAGGAAAATGGTCTTTTTATCATCCTTGTATCTTAGTTTAAGATATGGTTCATAGTGGGAATGATCAAGGTTTCCTTGCTTAAACCATTTTTCTCCTACACTTGGGATCCCTGTAGCAGCTACAATGATATTGGTGGACATAGTCAATGTGACCCCATCAAGAGTGACCTGCCTATCATGAAGATTGGAAATGAACAACCTTGTCAACATAGGGTGATACTGGATCTTCTGCACTTTCTCACAAAACTCAAAACAACCAACTTGTTTATAACATGACAAAGTGAGGGGAGAGTCCATGAGCTCTTTTGTGGTTGTTGGTTCATATCTAATGATTTTCCCTCCTTTATTATATAATTTCTTCTTTGTTGTTTTCTCCTCACTGACATTTTTGTCTTCCTCTTCAGTCATTTTGAATTTGAAGCCTTGAAACCCTAGGGTGAATAAAATGAGATGAAGGGAGTATGAGTTGAAAGGAATAGCTTAGGAAAACAGAGGGAGTGAAAATTTAAATGTTAACCTAGGTCTATGAAAACCCTAGGATTTAAAAGTGTTTATGAATGATATGTGTTTTAGGGATATGAATATGGAGATCATGCATGAAAATGGTAAGGGAAAAACGAAAACTAGGGTTTCTTTTAGAAGATATTTCAAATTTCTTATGAAACACAAAATATATCAGAGGAGAGGTGTTTTACAGTTTAATCACTGATTTAAATAACTTTGAAGAAATTTGTGATGAATTCTGAGCTTGCTGGGGGTTGTGAAATGTTTTGAAACCCTATATGATCAAACACGCAACATCCTCGAGGAACGTGCAACGTCTGGGAAAATGCACAGTGACCAAAGGTAAATGCACAACGCCTGAGTAAATTTGGTCAAAGTTTTATTGGGAAATCTCTCAGTGCTTGGGGTAAATGCGCAATGTCCAGGAAAATGCGCAGCGCTTAGGGAAAATGCGTAGCGCCTCTGAAATTTAACCAATTTTTTCAAAAAACTCGAAATTTCTCTTTTGTTGCGAACTATTGATGGGTGAATGGAGGCAATGAATTTGTTTTGAGGTGTTTGAATGGATTTATAGCTTAGTGTATTTTAATTTTTAATTTGAATTACCCACTTTCCTTATGTTCACTTTTCCTTCTCACACTTTAACACTGATACTCTTTAACTTCTCTGACTTTTTGGCTTTGCAGGTTGATCAAGTAATGAACCTTGACTTTCTTTGTTTCATTTTGGCTAGAATGATTGCATTGATAGCTAGGGATGAGTTTGTTACATATGAAAACATAAAATTACATTTGGAAATAGAAATCAATTACATATTTGATTTTATATCAAAATGGAATTTTGATATAAAATTTATTAAAATAAAAAAATTACAACTTAAAAATATAAAAAATACAAAGTGATGATCTTCTATATAGGAAGATAAAATTCTCTGATTCCCTCTCATATATTTGTTGGCTTTATTTGAATGGAGTATGACCTTGAAAAACAAAAAAACTAATGACCTAATAGGACTCTTTAGACCTAATCTTCATGACTGATTTTGAATGAGACAAATCATGGTGAGAAAATAATTTTCACAGGTGTTGTTATGCTTAAGGAGACATGGGAATAAGTCAAAAAATATTATCTTCCGAGGGAGAATGAAGTTTTATTTGAGGAAAGCTACCATCATTGAAAGAATTTTTAGCATGACCTAATGGAATGATATAAAAATTTCAAAATGAAACACCTAATATGAGAAATGAAGAATGATATCAGTCACTGATGGAAAATTGCATATTATGACACTAACAGGTCACAAAATGTGTTCTAAAATGTTGGGTCAAAACTGCTTCGTTTTCAGGCTTCTGCTTCGGTAATGAAATCATTTGCTGCTAGATCTGAGAAAAAAAAATTGCATGGAGATTTTTATTCCAATTTTGAAATATTTCATCGCATTTGAAATTGAGAACTATCCTCAATAAGCCACATGATTAATTAGAAGAATAGATTTATTAAATTTCAGAATATTAACCATGCAACGAAATACAAGAACATGGAGGATTGGATAAAGATATTTGTGTTCAGCAATTGGAATTTGTCTAACCATTATGCCACATGCATTGAATTCATAAGTGGCACTGAAACATTTGATTTCAATTCAAACTAGTTTTCTTTCCACAAATCGCCAACGGATTTTGTTTGCCAACCATTCATCAAATTTCTAATTTTATAGATCATTGTGTTTTTTACGCTTCCTTCGAGCTGACATCTAAACGAAATGCATATCCGAATTATATTTGCAGGTTTTAAATGTGTCGCTGAAGTGAGCATGGATTGAGGAAAAAAATTGTTTGCAGGAGACTTGTTGGCAATATGATGCAGAGTGTTGTCCTTGATGGCAACCCACTGAATGAAGATGAAGACATGAGAATTTTGGCAGGCGTTGTCCTTGATGGAAATCCACCTGATGAAGTTATTCTTGATCTGATAGACTTGGTAAATGATGTAAATCTGATATGAAATGATGTTTGTTAGCAATATGATGAAGATGATGGCAACTTACTTGATGAAGTTGTGCTTGATAAAATATGTCTTGATGAACTAAATCTGATGTATCTACAGTGAGTACAGAAGGCAATGAAGAAAGGATTTCAGCATGTGCTAAATCTATGGTGAAAAGAGTATGTCTCAAGGCATACGCGGATATGTCTAGGAGAAGTCGCGTATGCACGCGGGAAACAACATGCCAAGTCGCGTATGGGCAAAAGCGCTCAAAAAAGTGCAAAACCAGGGGTAACCACCATGATATTGACCCATTGTATTGGGTAATGATTCGTCTAAATGACCCCGTCCAGGAATACCATCGGAAGTAATGTGGTTTTGGCTCATGGTATTGAAAAAGGGGAAACCTATATAAAGAGAAGAAATTCATTGTGCAAATCATGAGTGTGGGAGCAAGATGTCTGAGCTTGAATGAATACTTCTCTCTAAAGCATATCTGAATGGAAAGGGTTACATTTGAATGATAGATCTGAATGCATGAAGCACCTATGAAGAAAATGATGAAGAAGGGAATCTAGATCTGAAATGTATTTGTATTTGCTACATCTGTTTATGGAATGATTAGATATGAGAGGAGGGCGAACAGAGGCGGAAGTAAAGGTAAATCTGGGCCCAGATATACGTCGAAGAAGTATGTCTCTATAATGGTTGAAGATCTATCTCGCTAGTTCGCGCGAAGGAAAGCGCGGCTATGCGCGACGCCGCGGAAGAAAAAGCAGCGATATCATAATGAAATTGGATCTGTAATATGTACAGAAGTATACGCTGGTTTATGTGAACGGAAGCGCGTATATACGCGACATCGGTGAAAGGAAAGCGCGTATGCAAACTAGGGTTTGCTGAAGTCTGTGGTAAGAAATGTCTGATCTGTTCTGCTGGTTTACTGATATCTGTCAGTGAGTTATATGTATCTGTTTCATGGTTGACTGTGCTTCAAAGTATGAAAGGGTCCAGTATGAAAATTTGATGAAACGTGGCCTGCAAGTGGTGTCCTAGAGGAAGCTTTGGATCCGGTGTGAAAATTGATAGAAAACGTGGTCCTGGGGTCTTTGAGGTTGTAGCCTTCGGTCGGGGGGTTGCGCTCCCCTTCCGGAAAGAGGCTGGATAACGAGATCGGGGGGTCGTAGCTCCCTTCCGAGAGAGGCATTAAATGAGTCGAGAGGTTGGAGGCTCCCTTCCGGGGGAGAAAGTGGTAAATGAGCACGGTGGGTGCAACGTCTTTGGTAGGGTACGCACCGACACACATATGTTGTAAGATGTTTTCTCTATAATAAAATATTGAAGGCTGAGCAACTGCAGTGGTGGTTTTCTCCCGACTTGAGTTTCCACCTAAAAATTCTACTATTCATGTTTGATTCTTTGTGTGATGGCTTATTCTGTTGTTACTGTACATGTTTACTGATAACTTAACATCAGATGAATGAATATTGCAAAGAACTAAGCTAATAAATATCTGCATATTTAGATCTCTGCTAATATGCGAGTTGTATGAAGCATATCCGCGTGTATACACGAGTTTACTAAAGGAAAGTAGCGTATGGGTTTAGAAGTAAGAAAAAGACAATCCCGATTCACCCCCCCCCCCCCCCCACTCTCAGTATTTTTCCCAACAATTGGTATCAGAGGAGGTCTTTCTGCAGAGGCTTGATCGCTTGAAAGAGATCCGTCGCAATGGGAAGTCAAGAAGGAGTAATGTCTATAAAGCCACCTCTATTCAATGGAAGCAATCTGATATTCTGGAAGGTACGAACAAAAGCATATCTACAAAGTCTTGGTGCAGATGTATGGGCAATCGTGGAAGAAGGTTATCAATACCCGGCAAGTATTCCTACTGATGCAGCAGAAAGGAAGAAGTATGAAATCAATGCCAAAGCAGTAAATGTCTTATTAGGAAACATGTCTGAACCAGAATTTGCTAAAGTGATGCAGCTACATTCAGCAAAAGAAATATGGGACAAAATCATTCTAAGCTATGAAGGAGACACAAAGGTAAAAAGTGCAAAACTCCAAACTCTTAGAATTGAATATGAAAATTTGAAGATGCATAGTGATGAAAGTGTTGCCGGTTTCTTTCTTCGTCTAGATGATATTGTAAATCGGATGAGAAATTTGGGTGAAACCATAACTGATACTACTCTGGTGGAAAAGGTCTTAAGATCTTTGACTTCAAAATTTGACTCTAAAGTTTCGGCTATTGAAGAAAGGCAAGATCTGCAAACTCTTTCTATTGTTCAATTGCATGGTATTCTGACTGCTTTTGAAATGAGACAAGGAGGTCCTTCCCAAATCAGAGAAGCTGCTTTTAAGGCATCTACAAAAGGAAAGGAAAAAGAAGTTGTCAAAGAATCCAGCTATATATCCGATGAAGAAGAAGCAAATTTCGTGAGAAAGCTCCAACTAGGTACTGGAAGATTCAAAGGTAAGCTTCCCTTCAAATGTTTTGAGTGTGGAAAAGTTGGTCACTATGCTGCTAAATGTCCTTATAGAGAAAAACATGGTAAAGGGAAACAATTTGAAAAGAGGAAGAGTTTTTATGCAAATGAAGATGATGATGAAGTTTCCAGTGAAGATGAAGAAGATTCTGACCATGATCTGAAAGTGCTCATGGAAAAAAATCAAAAGAAGAAGGCTACTCGAAGCAAGCAGATATCTCAGAAAACATGTATAGCAGAAATTGAAGAAGATAAATTAGATAGTGATTGGGGTCCTAGTAATCTTCTTTGTGTAAGAAAAGGTGTAGATAGTGAAAGTTATGTTGTAGACCTAGAAGAAGATCAACAAAGATTAGTTAATGTGAAGAAACCTGCATGCAATGAGATGATCTCTAAAAGAAATGGACAGATTGAAACAGGTATTGATCATTGTTCTTGTATTTTACTTAACTGTATGTGCAAAGGTTTTGTTAGTGAAAGTGATAGTATGGATCTAGAAGAAGCTGTCAAGATTAAAGATGAGGATAAACAAAAATCATCTAAGGAGAATGAATCTATAGACAAGTATCAAAGGTTTCATGCTTATGCATCCAATCGAATTAAAAGTCGAGAACCAGAAATCAACGATTTAAATGCAGATCTCGAAAAATCAAGCAAGAAGAATGAAGGTCTTGAAGCTGGAATCATCTCTCTACAAGCAGATCTTGAAGCATCAATTAAGAAGAATGAGGAACCTCTACAATCATTTGAAAAAGAAGGGCTTGAAGCAGAAATCATCTCCCTCAAGGAAGACCTGGATAAATCAAATAAGAAGAATGCAGGACTTGAAGCAGAAATCATCTCTCTCAAAGAAGATCTGGAACAATCAAATAAGAAGAATGAAGAGCTGCAACAAACATGTGAAGAAAACGAAAATTGGTTGAAAGAAGAGATTCTAAATCTGAAAGATCAAGTAGAAGATGGAAGAAGGAAAGAAGACAACATGAGAAAGCAGTGTCAAGCCTTGGAGGTTGAGGTAAACATTCTCAAAGGTAAATTAGAAGAAAAGGTTAAACTTTTGAGGTTTCAAGATAGTACTAATATTTTGGACAATATTCTGAGTAATCAAAGGTCTCCTGCTATCAAACTTGGTCTTGGCTTCCATGAAACTGTTAAAGGAGAATCTAGCTCACAAGGAAGTGCTAAAAATTCAGAGGATGTTAATGCAAAACCTGAAGTGTTGAAAGTGACAAAAGATCAACCAACAATCATGAATTCTCAAAGGAATTCATTCAAGAACGTGGAATGTTTTAAATGTCATAATTATGGGCATGTTGCAGCAAATTGCAGGAGCAGATCATTTCAGCCTCAAACAAACAGTTCCTACATAGAAAGGTACTCTGGTTTCATCAAAGGATATTGTTTTTCATGTAACAAGTATGGACATAAAGCAGCTGATTGTAAAAGGAGGAAGATTAGAAATACTCATTATGATTCTTATGCTTATTTCTCTGGACACATGAGATGTTATTCTTTTAACAAGTATGGACATGTAGAAAAGGAATGCAGGTTGAACAGATATGAGAAATTGGATAACTTCCAGCACACAAATAAAAGCTCAAGCAAATTTGGAAAAAGAAGGAGGACCGATCAGAAACGTAGGGAATTCAGACCCTACTGCAGTCATCCGCTTCTGGAAGCTTACTTCTCTGATTGACTGCAGGAATGATGTGGGATACATTGTGAGATTTAGTAATGTATCGTCACAAGGGGAGCAATGCATGATGACTCTCATGGTTGATTTGATTATTCTGGTTATGTTTACTTCTGACAGCGCATCTGATGTGGAAAAGACAGGTACAGGAGGTACAAGTTCAGGAGGAGATGAAGGAAGATGAAAAATTTCTATGCTTCACCTTCCATACGCGGTTTAGATGAACAAAAGTCGCGTATACACGCGAGTTCCAGCAGACACGGTCGCGTATGCATTGAGGATAAGAGAATTTATATGATGGGCGAAGAAATTTGAGCGAGTTCGGGGGAGCATGTCCGGTACGTGGCTGGCCGCGTATTATTGACTCAATATCGAGCAGTTTCTCGGTTTAAATAGCAGTGAGATGATATTTGGTTTCTTATGTAGAAGATTATGGATGAGTCCTGTTTTCTTTTTGATGAAGAGCATTCGGTGCTGAAATGTAAGTCTTATAATTCAGAGATAGGGGAAGTTCTCTGAGGGTAATGCTGGTAACTGGCAGTGGTAATATTCGAGTTTACTGAGGATTAAGAAGAACCTTTGGTTCGGGGGAGACGACGGGTTGAATACTAATAATTGCATTGTTGGCAATATGACTGATTATTCTTTGGTTATTATAATGCTCATGCTCAAAATGATGATGACTTAGTACATGGTTTATTGTGATGAGATTTTGAGCCCTGGTTGTTGATAAGTATCTTTTGTGCTCACACATGGATGAGTTGGATGTCGTTTGATTCAGAAATAAGAATAGATCATGCAGAGTTTGTTACTATGGTTGAGATCTTTTGCCTACATATGTTACTTCATGTTAAATATTGAAGATCTTGATGATATTGGACCACATGGATGATTGCTTGACACATATTTGAAGATGTTGTTCTGGTATGATAATATCTCTTGGAAAGATTGTATTGATGTTGCAAAGAATCTGAAGGCTTGGTTACTAATGTGCTTATGTTACAACCGCTGGATGACGCTTGAAGACACAATTACACTGTTCTATCTATCTGTAGTCCAGGGAAGCATTCAAATATCCCAAAAAGAAGATGAACACTGTCTTTTTCTCACAAGAGGATCAGATCTGGTTAAAATATAGAATATGGTATTGGATACGCGGATTTCCTGAAACACAGTTGCATATATACGCGAGTTCTTGCACAGAAAACCGCATATGTCTGATTGTTGACAATTTTCTGGTTAGAGTTAGCTCTCTTCAGCACAGCTGCAGTGCTGTTTGGTATCTCTGGTGGTGTTCCATTTCTCATAATTCTATTTCTAATGTTTTGATAAAGATGCCTTGATGATTTGTTGGTAAAAGTGTTCAGGATGCAAAAACTAAGGGGGAGCCTTAGTCATTTGTAAAGGTTGCTTGGATGCACAGATTCAGGGGGAGCATTAGCGTTGCTGAGTATAATGCATTGTTGGCATTATGATGGTTCTGAAATATGTTCTCTTTCTTGAGGACTGTCTGGTATTGATTATGAAAAGTCATATTTGTATTTTGATGAAAAGGTCATAATTGTAAATTTCAGTCATGTAAGGACTTATCAAATTTGTAAACCCACTTGGTTGGGTAGCTGAGTCAAATGTGTAAACCCACTTGGTTGGGTAGCTGAGTCAAATGTGTAAACCCACTTGGTTGGGTACTTGAGTCTTATTTGTAAATCCACTTGGTTGGATATTTGATGTAAGTATGAGTCATTGGTGATAGGAAAGTCATAGAATCATGTACTTCATTGAAAATGTGTTTTGAAGTTTCAGCATGAACTCAGGGGGAGCTTGGTCACTTCAGTATATCAGATCTGCAGAACAGGGGGAGAGTGTGTTGGTTTTGATCCACCCTTTTCCCTTGATGTCAAAGGGGGAGAGTGACATGGTGTTTGAATGAAGAGAAAGAATGGTGTCAAAAATGGGGAGAGTGACATGGTGTCATTGTACTCTTAATGTACCTATCTGTTGTGATGATCAAACACTGTCATGAACCTACAAGTCCAAAGGGGAGATTGTTGAGTAATATGATCAAGTTGTTGTCCTTATTGGCAGCCTTTGAATGTGAAAGAGATGAAGACATGAGAATGTTGGCGGTGTTTTCCTTGGTGGCAATCCACCTAGTGAGATTATTCTTGATGCGATGGACTTGGTAAATGATGTAAATCTGATATGAAATGATGTTTATTGTAACTAATTAGAATAGTGGCAACTTACTTGATGAAGTTGTGTTTGATGAAATGTCTCTTGATGGTATGAAATAAATCTGATGTATCTACAGTGAGTACAGAAGGCAATGAAGAAATGATTTCAGCATGTGCTAAATCTATGGTGAAAAGAGTATGTCTCAAGGCATACGCGGATATGTCTAGGAGAAGTCGCGTATGCACGCGGGAAACAATGTGCCAAGTCGCGTATGGGCAAAAGCGCTCAAAAAAGTGCAAAACCAGGGGTAACCACCATGATATTGACCCATTGTATTGGGTAATGATTCGTCTAAATGACCCCGTCCAGGAATACCATCGGAAGTAATGAGGTTTTGGCTCATGGTATTGAAAAAGGGTAAACCTATATAAAGGGAAGAAATTCATTGTGCAAATCATAAGTGTGGGAGCAAGATGTCTGAGCTTCAGTGAATACTTCTCTCTGAAGTATATCTGAATGGAAAGGGTTACATTTGAATGATAGATCTGAATGCATGATGCACCAATGATGAAGAAGGGTATCTAGATCTGAAATATACTTGTATTTGCTAGATCTGTTTGTGGAATGATTAGATCTGAGATGAGGCGAACATCTGTCTGAAGTAAAAGGGTAAATCTGAACTGAATATCTGATCTGAAGAAGTATGCTGCTCTATAATGGTTGAAGATCTATACGCTAGTTCGCCGCAGAGGAAGTGCGTATATACGCGGCTTCGCTGAAGAGAAAACGCGTATGCGCAATGAAATGAGCTCTGTAATATGTACAGAGGTATACGCTGGTTTGTGTGAACGGAAGCGCATATATACGCGACATCAGTGAAAGGAAAGCGCGTAGCACAAACCCAAGTTTCAACGAAGTCGTAAGTGAAAATGTCGTCTGTTAGGTTTACGTGTCATCGGTGGTTACATGTATCTGTTCCATGGTTGACTGTGCTTAAAAGTATGGAAAGGGTCCAGTATGAAAATATGATGAAATGTGGCCTGCAAGTGTTGTTCTATTGAAGTTGTTGGATCCAGTGTGAAAATTGATGAAACGTGGTCCAAGGTGGTGCTGAGGGTTGTAGCCTTCAGTCAGGGGGTTATAGCTCCCTTCCGGGGAGATGCGTGGCCGAGATCGGGGGGTCGCCGCTCCCTCCCCCCCCAGTACAGTTTGTGAGGCAGGCCCTTCAGAGAAATGTGACGCAGTGGGTGCATTAGTAAGATGCTGCCTGGCCCACATATGTTGTAAGATGTTTTCTCTATAATAAATATTGAAGGCTGAGCAACTGTAGTGGTGGTTTTCTCCCGACTTGGGTTTCCACCTAAAAATCCTGGTGTTCATGTGTGATGCTTTGTGTGATGGTTTATTCTGTTATTACTACACATGTTTACTGTTAACTTATCATCAGATGAATGAATAGTGCAAAGAACTAAGTTAACCCATCTTGCATATTTAGATCTATAACTATCATGAGTTGTATATGAAGGATATCCGCGTGTATACGCGAGTTTACTAAAGGAAAGTAGCGTATGGGTTTTAGAGAGTGAAAAAGTAAAAAGTTTTGAATATGCAGTAAATACTGATTCACCCCCCCCTCTCAGTATTTTTCCCAACAAGACTGAAGCCCGTCCAATTTCGTCGTTCTACGTGACATGACCATTGTTTGCAATAGCTCATTTAATATCTCAACCCTCTGTTCATGGTCACTGATTTCAATATGTCGTAGACCCTTGTTTTATTTTGTCATTGGTTTCAGCCCTACATTTTATCATATGTATGAAATGAAATTATATATGGTTTTAATGGTTTAAAAAAAAATCGTTTCATTTGATTTGTTTTTATTGTTGTTTATTAATTTTATAATAAAAATGTTGTTTTATATTTTTTTTCTATGTTTTTTTGTAATTTTTTAGATTTTGTTTTTATTATTCTATTTTGTTTGTTTTTGTTTTTATTGTTTTATGTTTTCTTTATTATTTTGTGTTGATTTGTTTTTATTTCTATTTTTTTATTTGTTTTTATTTGTTTATATATATATATATATATATATCATTTTCCAAAGATTAATGTAAGAGGATAAAGACAGCTTCTTTGAAAAATATAGCAAATGATGAAACAATTGTATGGGTAAATTTTTTTTTATTGATGAGTTTTGAATTTTGATTCTAAGGTAATGCAAACTTTTTATTTATTTATTTATTATTTATTTAATTTAAAAAAAAAAATTCAGGTCGCATGGGAGCTTACTCATCAATTTTTCAATTCTTTTTGAAATGAAAACAAAAACAAAAGAGAATTGATTTTATTTCAAATTTTAAATTTTCCTTCTTCATAAACGTGATTTTTTTTATTGAAAATATTTCTATGTGGCTCTAACTGCACGACTAGAAATCCAATAAAAACAAATGAAATAAATAAAAAATTCTAAAAACTTTAAAAATTTAATCAAGAACTGAATTAAGAACCTAAATGTAATCAAATCTGATTTTATTTTTCAACTTTATCCTATGCTTATTTGAAAGGTTTTATTTTTTATTTTTTTTTAAGTATATGAATGTTCCAATGGAGCCATTTACGGATTAAAATTACTGAAATATTCATATCCAAATTTTCAAAATGTACCTGATTGCGTGTGAGGACATAAGAAATCGTTTTTTTATCTGAAACAAAGATTAGTTGAAGGTTGAATGAATGTCGCAACATAGTTAGTTGTTGGAACCCGTCTTTGATATAGTCGTCACACTATGAAGAATGTTTGTTCTACATTCTAGATATTTCGTCCATAAATGGTTTAGTGTCGAAAATTTTATTGTAAAATTTTTTTATTGAAATGATTGCAGCTAAATGATTTACGCATCTACATGTTTTAACCATGCATCTAGGAATAAAATAAAATAAAAATAAAAAATGAAAATAAACTCTAGACTGAAGGCTAGTTTCTATGCACACTTCCCTAACAACGATGCCAAAATGTTGAGGCAAATTAATTACCTGTCATTTAATTGTCAACTAAGGGTTTTGTAAAACTTGGGAAGCATGTGTGCAATATATATGCTAGAAATTAACCTTCAATTTAGATTAATCTAACTACGAAATCCAATGATGACAAACCAAAAACATAAGGAAACTGAAATCAATCTACATAAAGGAAAAACTTAAGCTACGAAAGGTAATTGAAATCTTATTCAGAAAAATTTGTCTTATATGAACGTGAACACAATCTCTTGAAAATGAATCTCTTAATCTAGGAATGAAAATAAATTTAATCTACTTGCATGAAATCAAAAGCTTATCTATACACATAATTGCATGATTGAAATCAGACTTAATCTAATTACAAGAAAGTAAATTTATGCTAATGAAAGGAAATCTAGTCTAGGAAAACAAGAAATATTTAATCTTTGAAAAATGGGACTCTGATCTAGGAAAGCAGGAAACTTTAATCTAGGAAAACATTGAAATATAATCTACCACATATGTATAAGTGGAAATCTAAACTATCACACATGCATAGCATAAATAGATATCTAAACTATGACACACTTGCATAGAATTGGAAATCTAATCTAGGCACACTTTATGAATTCAAAATCTAAACTTCTTGCAATAATTTGAAAAGCATGAATTAAAATCTAAACAATATTAACTACAATGAAATAAAAGTAACCAATCCATCTAAACCTGCAAGAGCACACAAACAAAATGAACATATGAAAACTTAACTTATGAAAGCATGTAAATGGACATAAAAGAAATAATAGCAAAGCATGAAATGAAAAATAAACTAAACATAGATAAATGAATGAAATTATGATACAATCTCACACATTTAGGTGGCCAATCCAATGATGCAATAGGATGGCAAGTGAAGAAGATCCATATGCAAGAAAAACCAAATCAAAGTGAAAGAACACTCATGAGTATGGTGCAAAATATAATTCTTTATTCAAAACATGAGCATAACTCCAAACTTTACACATGCCTTTGATAGGAGAAGACTAT
The DNA here is from genome assembly GCA_034641835.2 of Pinus albicaulis. Taxonomy (NCBI): domain Eukaryota; kingdom Viridiplantae; phylum Streptophyta; class Pinopsida; order Pinales; family Pinaceae; genus Pinus; species Pinus albicaulis. The sequence continues at coordinate 638,908,366 of CM076579.1, forward strand.
CCTATTTATACAAAAAAACATAAGAAGATACCTCACTAATGAGGATCCACTATTCTCTCCGTAGGTCCCTAAAAATATCATAGAGTTACAACTCAGATAGGTGATGTGAGACACATATCTTCTTTGACCATGATTTTTCTCCATGAGATATTGTTGATTCCTATCCAAAATCTTCTTCCAATATTTAAGAGAATTCGAAATTAATCCTTGAAGGCCACATAAGAGTGCCTTGGAAGCTTCCAAATGACCTACACTTATCAAGAAATAAAATCAACTTTTAGGTATAAGAAAGTATATGTCGTTTTTGTAATTTTTAACCATTAATTCACTATAAACACTTGAAAAATATAACTTTAGGAAAATACATTTATGAACCCATATGATGATAGAGATGTAGATTTATATAGTGAAAAAGTGATGGAATGAATGTGATAAAGGTGAAATGAGGGTGTGAATGAGGTGAAAATATATGTTATTTTAAAGACATTTTGGAGACCCAACAGTAGCCAAGGTGAAAAAGTCCTTTTCTCATACAATGAGGGTGTATATATAACCAAGGGGTGATGCTTCACCCTCTTTGGGACTCTTTGATTACCCTCATGATTGTTTGACTAGCTATGAATTTTCAACTTACACGAATCTTCATATTCCATGTGTGTCCTTTGGACCTCCACTTTATAATACATTCAAATACAATTTACATGATCCATAATAATGTTGTGGAATATGATGAATTGTGATAGGACATGACAATACACTGATGAAATGGATTGCATGATGATGTGGTAGTGCCAAGCTTCTTATTTCTTTGTGTCTTCTTGAATATATGGTACATGTTATTCTTCTTCCTCCACTTTGTGACTTGAAGATGCAGATTCTTCCATGTGATCTTGATCTTCATCTTCCGTTAAAGCTCCATGTTCCTTCATCTTCTTGCTAGATGTTCATCTTATCTCTTCAATTCCATATGTGTCTTCTACCATGTCATCCTTCTCCATATCCTTCTTCATCATCTTTCCATAACATGATAGAGTACCTTTATCTGCAATTCACTCATGAAAAGATGACATCATTGTGATAAACCCTTAGTCTAAGATGGTGCACATTGATCCACTGACTAAGTCGGAAATGGCTGATAGGTTGGGAAAGAGGCTTAGTAACTACACATTTGAACAACTAAAGAAGTTAGGGGTGAATATTGATGCTTGATATTGCATAATGTGTAGTTAAGGCTGGGTTGAGGAAGAAACATGCACAGTTCTAGGAGCCAGTGAGGTAGGCTGGGGGATGGGCACTTAGTGAACATAGTGCATAGTTCTAGGAGACAAGGGAGGTTGGGATATTACATAGTCATTCTATTCATAAATTCAAGGAATCAACTTGTGGCTTTTGATATTGTAGTGTGGAGTTAAGGTGAGGTTGGGAGAAAGGATTGGGAAATTATGGAGGTCAAGGTTGGAGCTTAAGCATAGAAACTGCACAGTGAATCAGTATTGTAAAGAAGGAATTATGCATTGCATAGTGTCAAGGATCAAGGATGAATATTGAGGGTTGGATCTTCACAGTGCGTAGTTGAGGAAGGTCATATTTGGCCAGTTTTTTGGGGAAATTTTGAAAATTGGCTAAGTGTGAGAGCAAAGGGAATATTGTAAATAGTGATATGACTTGACTATGATCACACACTTGAAAAAATTTGACAATTTGACAATAGCATAGATCATACAAACACGTTGAAAACATATTTCCCTCAATGCGACAACCTTGTGATGACTTCACGATAAGTACAACACTAAATATATACTTTGCGACGGCTGTGTGACAATTCTCAAAACTTTGGGAATGAGTGAAACTAATGTTTACATGGTTAAACCAACTCATTTACACAAATATAACCCCTTGAAACCACCATAACAAGAATACATACATTGTGTGACACCTAATCATGCAAAAATACGCCAATTTCTAAAGTGTCAATAAATCTTGTGATATGTGGATGAAAATGAAAGTAACACATGGAAGTGAAAACATAACATGAAAACAAAACTAATTATAGTAATGGAAATCGAAAGCAACAACTCAAAACATGAAAATGAAATTATCATAAACAATGGTGCGTGGAAGCGACAATTTGAAAAACTCATTGAAATGGAGGTACAACGTAGCTAGAATGTCAAAAACTGTCATTATTAGTGTGCACTGACTATCGACATGGAATGGAAAACACACAGACACAATCCTAATGGAATGTACTATGCTTTTCCAAGCTTGCATATAATAATGCATTCATGAAATTATTGAGGACTGATCATGTGTGTGCAAGTGACTTCAACACTTCTAATCCAAGAGGGAGCTAAAAAAGCATCAGTTAACAAAGAAGATGGAACGACCGATCACACAATCTATGGTAGGCTCCAAAATTAAAGTGTACAAAAAATTTTGGAGGGTGTTTGTCATAGTAACAACACTTACAACACCACATGAACTTTTATTCTTGATATACTTATCATTTTTGCAATAGCTACTATTTTTATTCATGGTCACCTTATTTTCCTCAAGTTTATTTTGAATACCAACTTCTTCTAGAGTGTTAATCTCAATTTTCCCTGAACCCTCATGTAAATCCTAAAATCATTTATCCTAATGGTTTTCAAGCTTTTGTGGTTATCTCTTATTGAATAAATCTCTGGATTTTCCACAGTATTATAAAACAATGGTCAATATTCCTCTCCTACTCTATTTTATTATACATACAAAAAACATTTTCACAGTAAAATATGCAAGAGAGGTTAGTCCCAATAGGGGGTCACTTCATCCATATTTTTCTCCCACAACAATGAACCCAAAAATCCTTTCAAGATTAATTATAGAATCCTTCCAACTATTACTAAGGTCCTATAATCCAAAAATTGTCTTCTCTTGGCTACTTCTTATATTAACATCCCTACTTTCCTCATTAAATTACATCCACTCTATTAAACTCCATTGTGATTTGAAACCTATTCTCCCATCCTTTTCCCCATCTCTCTCAGTTTCAATTAAGGGTCCCCTTCCTATGACATGTATTTTTAATAACCTTTCCTCTCCCAATATGCCACTTATTTTGTGCTTGCTTCCTACACCTGTCCATCCATGGCTCTCACAATCCTAGTTCACCTCACTCTATGATTTTAATTCCTTGGAATCATTCTACCTTTCCCTCTTATATTTATTTTCTTAATTCAACTCCTTGTTCTTGGATCTCATAACTCTATCTTCCCTTTTGTATCTCTACTCTTATAAATCCATTTTTATTACTACCTCATCCTTTCCCCCTTCTCTTCATCCCTAACTTCCCTTTAGTATTGAGGTTCACTCCTCCATTAGATGTGGTTTCATCCTAAATAACATGCCTCTAGGAATAGCTTCAAAATTCCTTTTGGCACTACTAAACAATTGAATATAGTTCATAACAAATTCGAGTGCATAACCTTATTTAACATACTCAAACCAAACTTATATGCCTTTATTTTACTTTTTATTTAGGTATTTTAACCTTGAGACCGTTTCTTGGTTCCATATTATTAGTTCTTCAAATATTTGCATCAAAATAAGGATCCCATACTACTTTATAACCCTTTAAAGTAGAGAAGGAAATTACAGAAGGAAAATATCATAAAGATTAATGTAAATAACTTCCAACTCCACTTTTCAAGGTCATATTAAAATTCTTAGTCTCTAAATAAGAAAATTCATCTTTTTGGATAAAATCCAAGCTTCACCTCATGCTGCTATTGTAGACTCCTTCTTGCTTACCTTCCTCTGTGGACACTTTGTGGCACACTTCCCATGTTCATGACAATGAAAGCACTTGATTTTGGACAAGACTTTATTATTTTCTTCTTGGATGGAATTAGCCTCACCTTGGGACTTATTTACCTTGTATTTATTTTCTTTGCTGACTAATGAAAATTCATCTTCCTCTTCTTTGAATGAGATCCCATCTGTGGTACTCTGCTTTATCTCGTCTTGTACCAAATCGGACCATAGGTGTTCCAAATTTGGTATCTTCTCCCTACCATTTATGGAATCATGGTAGTTGTGCCAGCTCTTGGGAAGGCCTAGAAGGGATAGGCTTATGAGATCATCCTACAAAACAATAACCCAAACTCCTACAAGTTCATCTTGACATTGTGTGAACCGACTCAAGTGTTTTTAATATATTCAGACTTCTGCATCTTGATCTTCCAAAGATTGTACTTGAGTTCCATCTTCTTGTGGTCACTATTTTTGTGGAAAAAATCTATCAATGCTTTCCCCATTGCATATGGAGTCTCTTTCCCATGGATATTAGAGAAAATATGATCTCTTACTCCCTTCAATATGATATTCCTTGCCTTGGCTACACTCTTCTTCCAATTTTCTATATTGTGAGCATCAGCTTATGCCAATCTAGGGATATCATTATCAATGGATTCCTTCAACCCATTATCTTCTAGGATTTCCTCCCTGTGATCCTTCCAAGAAATATAATTTGAGCTAACCTCAAGGAAATACTCAAGCCTTAGACCATAGAACACCATCCTTCTAGCTTTGAATAATTTATCCTGCAAATTCGATCATCCTGCATAGAAAACTTTGAATTCTCTTATGTACTGTGAATCATGCTTTGATACCATGTATAATTTTAATGTATATTCAAAACTGCTCACTTAATGTACTAGAACATAAGACTCAAATCTACTCTACTCATCTGCAAAAGAAAATTCATGCTCGATAACACATATCAAAATATGCATCATGATTTAACACACATACACAGAGACTCATCCAGGGAGAAAAAAAAGCTCAAAACCCCTTCCTATATGTATTTCATTAATCAAAGAATCTGTATGAATACAATATGCTTGCTCAAGCTTGAGTGCAACCCGCAAAAGTATCTTTTCTCCTCTGCTCGACTAACTGACTTTGGCCAACACATAGCCAATTTCAAGCCTTCCCAAGCTCTTATTTCCTTACATTATTCCTCAAGAAATTAGCCCCTAATATTTAGGAAATTCCTGAATATAGATTGCGCAATTATTTTAGGCCAATCTATGAATGCATGCACCACCTGTACAACTAGGAATAGTTTACAACTGATAGTACACTTCCCTTAAACTCCAATCTCAACTGGATAACTCAAATTCTATGCATGTATTATTTAATTTAGTTTGATTTATCAGTTAACTGGTTAAACATTGAATTTACACCCCACCTCTATACCTCCCACTAGTTCCTCGAATAGTTGGAACTAGTTTAACTAACCATAACTAAATTTAACTGAATTAAATTTTTACAACTGAAATTAGCTCAACCTAGGATCATAAAATTTATGAATCACTGTAAAAAAATAAAGTTCGTGGCCCCAACTCGAATTAAATAAGCTAATTAAGTGATAACAACTATATCACCTCATTTAACTCATTCAAGTTTTTTGTTGATGTGGAATTTTTAATTTCTCCTAACTTATCCAAGGAGAAATAAAATAGGGAATTTCTTGCTACATTTTCATGCCTTCACATGCATGCCCTCAGCTATATACACTGCATGTTTAGTTCCAATGCAGAGTATCACTTTTGTGTGATCTCGGTGTAGCATTTTCTCTCTTCAACACAACATCCAACATATTATAATTTGGAAACATTCTATTCCATATGAAGTTTCAAGACAAAGGATTTGAAAAAAAAAGATATGGGTAAATAAAATACAAGAATAAACATCAAATTTCCTTTAAAAAATCATTTTATGTATCCTTAAGAAATACCAGAAAAGTGAATTTTTTACTTATGGAATAGGCATACTATTGGTTTTTGGGATTGTGAGCCCAACACATCTAATATAATCTAGATATGGGGTTAAAAAGCACACAAAAAAATATAGAGAATGTCCCATCAATCAATATCATCACTTATGAAAGTTGTTGAAGTAATATTGAATGGAGTTGTATGACCATTCATTGGAAACCAATGCCTATCCTTTCTACATTGCAAAATAGATGATACCTCAATTAGATATCATATGGGAAATTTGCAAATTTTTATAACACACATTATCTAAGGTTCAAAATTGGTTCAAGGAAAATTGTATTAAGATCATCTATTATAAAAACCCTATCTCACACGTAGTTATTCACAGCATATTAATTTCATGTAACATAATTTCACACTATAGAAAAAATATATATTGTAAATACCATATCATAAGAAAATTCAACGTTAAATGTGTTGACAGAAGGGGTGAATAACTAAATTTATAAAAAATGCATAAGAAAAAATGGTGGTCCACATAAGGACTAATAAGTACATGAAGTGGATCATATAAGACAAGATAGGAGGGTAGTTTCAGGAAAATTGTGTAGTATAGATACATAAGATGAAGTATTGAAGGGCCAAATACAACAAGGTATAAAACCATGTTTTGCAACATAGAAATTTCAAAGAAAAACATGGCCACTCAAAAAAAATCTATATGATTTATATCACTATTGCAAAAAATACCATGTGGTAGGCATTGGATGGACACACGAAAAAGTATAAAGCACAAAATAAATGAGTTTTAAATTACAAACATAAGATTTATCGTAAAATACATGATTTATAGCTGTACAAATCACATTTCGCGATGAGGGGATGTGTACACACATAAAGTAATGATTCACCATGTCTTAAACCTTACTTTATTTACCATGTACCAATCTTGGAAAACAATCATTGTGCGACATGTATTGGACCCCATCCAAAATATTGTGCCATGTCACATTAAAATAATTTATGTGAAATACATGCCATGTTTAATCACAATAAGATCATGTGAGAATATTGTGAAGAGTGGATAAAACAAAATATTTGATAAGTGTGCATAAGACACAAGTCTAACTACACCATATGTTACAAGGGTATAATACAACACATAAGGTAGAACCCATTCTTGATACTTTCACGCGTTAGGGGAATTTTGAGGTCTGATATGGGCCTCCTAAGAAAAATTTACAATGAAAATAAAATTTATAATAACCAATTGGATTCAAGATGATGATGTCAATCATGGTGGATGATTCACCATTTTTGGAGTAAAAAGGTAAAAATAATAAAAAATAATAAAATAGTAAAACTACTTTTTCAACTTGTATTTTCAACTTATCTCCCCAAGGTTTTACTCAAATTTCAAGCGGGAGTACTTGATGGATGCAAAATTCAATTCCTCATCAAAGGAGTACCCATGTTGCATACTTTTGATGCACCCTGCTACACGAAAAATGAGAAATACATGAAAAACGTGATTGCAATCACATTTTTCATGTATTTCTCATTTTTTGTGTAGCATGGTCCATCGAAAGTATGCAACATGGGTACTCCTTACATGGGGAATAAAATTCTGCATCCAATGAGTGTTCTCACTCGAAATTTGAGTAAAACCATAGGGAAATAAGTTGAAAATATGAGTTGAAAAAATAGCTTTTTCTTTTTTCCTTCTAAAATTTGATGATGTAATATAATCTTATTTTATTATTTCCACTATTATTTTATAATTTCCATAGGAGTCCCATTTTAGACCTCGAAAATCCCCTAATCATAAATTTTGACCCCAAAATCCATTTTGAGTGTTCCTTATACTATTGGAAATGTCTCACCAAGATCCATAACTTCTCTCATATAAGTTTTAGGACATTCATTATCATTTGTTTCATATTTTCAAATTCGAATATGGGAACACTTTAAATAACCTATAAAACTAATAATACATCATTTCAATTAAGATGTAGACAAAATAATTACAAAGGACTATAGATTGGACTCAGGGAAGTGGAATCAAAATCCTTATTAAGATTCTAATTATAATATTGTTTATGATTAGATTCATTTTCCCCTAAAATTATGATTCAAATTTCTAAATATTTGCAATGTATGTATTTTTTCATAATATCATCTAGGTACCAATAATAAAAAAGTATTATACAATTTATTTTGAAAGCATAATGTATGAAGGATTGGAAAATAAAGACATGGATTCTAAACATCATGGTGAAGAGGACCAACCAGTTTACAATAATGAATCCACAATTTCTATCTACAAAAAAATATGAAGTACCAAGATATGAGAAAAAATCATATAAAAAGTCTTGAAGATATGTAGCACAAGGTTACATCAATGGGAGATTCAATAAATCTATTGAAGCATGTCTAACACCTATAAATGATTTTTTACATATGAAATAAAATATTCCAACCAATCGATATTTTACGATGGAATTGAGGACCCGTTAGATTAAGTATATCAAAATTATCCATAAATACTTTTTGATTTCATATTTTCACTACTTTTATGCATAAAATGCAACTTATGAGTATTTAGTTTGTATAAATGTCCTATCACAATTCTTAATACAAGGGCAAAATCTTGGACGTATAAGTTCAAGAATTAGGGAGGTAGAAATTCAATAGTTAAGAGAAATTTTAATAAATAGAATCATTGCATTTAAGAAAAAGGATTTTAACTTTTGGAGCTTTCATATACTACCAATGGACCTTCAATCAGAGGTATCAAATTTTGGCCAAGCCATTTAAAAAAAAAAAAAAATTACCATGTGTATTTGTTGTGGACTATTTTGTTGTTTTTATTCGACATTGAAGTTCTATAAGGATGTGTGTCACATTATAATCTATTCTTATGTGTAGATGTTGTAATTTTGTCTCTATTCTTCTAATGTTTTTTGTATGAATATGTAGGCATGGGATTGTAAATGATTTTTTAATGTCATATTTTTCTAGATTTGTAGTCATTTACTCATATTCTTGTCTTTATTCTCAGTGAACTATTTCCTAGGTAATTGATAGGAGTATGTGTGGTTCTATGTTTTATTTCTAGTTATTGTTAGTATTTTTTAGATGCATGCATTTGGATATTATATTAGGTGCATTTCATTCTTTAGGCACAATTGGTAAAATTCCAAACTAGTAATGGTTTTTAGGACATAACTTAGATGGGTTCCCTATTCCAAATGCGATGAGGTATAATTAAAACTTCTCATTGAGATTAACCCTTATTATTGATAAATATCATTTCAACCTATCAATTAATATCAAATACAACTATCTACATAAAAGTAGAAAACTCTCCAAATTATTATCTACCATTAATTTACCCTAAATGATCTCTTTGTAAAGTTTATATCTACAACTAATTTTTCTTATCTCTTACCAACATTATGTTTAATATTTTTAAATGTATATATCTCATAGAGGTATAAATAATTTATTGCGAGATGACTTAATAAATTAATCATATACAATATAACACTTTATTTTTCTATTACCGATCTTATGTTTAAGAAATTTAAATATTTATAACTCATAGAAGTATACAAAATTTGATGGAGGCGATAAGGTCTAAGCTTTCGATTTTTCGTTGCCTTGGGAATGATGAGTGGCCGCAAAAAATGTAGCACAAATGGTAATACTAGGTAGATATCAGACACCACATGGCCAATTCATGGCAAAGACTTAAATTTCTCAAGAAACGACGTAGATTGCAAGGGGTTTCCATTCCACGGTGGCACAAGAATTGGAGGTTTACCATTCAATTTTCTTTGCTTACTCTCTATAGCACGTGCCATATACAGGTTATTACAACAAGAGCAGTTATATTATTGTTTTTTCTCACCACCATACAATAAAAATGGTTAGCCCAAAAGACTACGTTGATTTGGAGCCCGAATCAGAATATATTTTCCTGGTTTTTGGCCTAGAGGCTACTCAGCAGAACTTAGAGAATGTTAAAATGCCATCCAGGTCTCCACCTAGCAAAAGAAGAGTTGTGGGGCTTGAAGGGAAATCTCTGGGTGGTTTAGGGTTATTGGAAGAGGAAAATCCCTACTCCTCAAAGGTGGTATGTTGGTTATTTGGCACTAGGTCACTATACGATCAGGTGAATGTGACGAGTTTGGCAGGTCAAGTTGAAGGGTCGTCAGTGGAACTAATGGTAAGTCCAAAAACCCCTCTAGCTACACCAATTTATGGTTTTCTTACGAGTGGTTTATAAGATATCATTAAGGATAATGGATTTAGTAGGAATGAGGGTCTCAAGACCTGTCTCTTTAAGGACTTGGTGACAAATGACTTGGGTTCAAGCCAAAGGTTGGATATAACATAGGCATGAGAACTTCTAGTAAATATAAGGGCACATGAGATTTATGAGTCTTTATTGTTAGTTGGGCAGGAAGAGGAACCCAGGGAGGTGAGGTTTTGTTCAAAGGCTTTGCCACTTTGAAGGAAGACGCAACCTAGAAGTGCCAAGCAAACCCATCAAAGGTAGGGTCAAGAGTCTTTTCTTCATTTTCGTAGGGTTTTGAGAATGTGGGTTTTCTAGGATCTTCCCCCCCGGGGGTCAGAGGAGAGGATACATAACCTCATTTCTGAAGCAGAAGGGAATTCAATATATATTAAGGTTTTCTTCCAAAATAATCCTTTGGGGGAGGAGATGCTAGAGCTAAATCCTTAGTTTGAGAATCATGATAATGAAGGGAAATTGACACATCTACTTTTGGAGAATGATCATACCTCTCGTTCAAAGAGGAAGAAGTGTAAAGTGATTCAAAAAAAAGAAGAATGTACCAATCTGGTTTCTTCGAGTAGATATCTAGATCTATGAGGCTATGGAAGCCTTTGAGCTAATCCTAGTAGGAAGAGAAAATGGAAGGCACTACTCAAAAAAATATATCATGCTATGGTCGGAAAATGCTTGGATCGGGGGTCCATAATCACAGGTAGAAGTGATTACATTGGCTCGAGGATGTTTTATGGTCATATTTTTCAAGGGAGAAGTAGTGGACTGGGTTTTGGAGCACAATTGGAGTTTTTGGAAAACACCAATATTTTTCAAGAAATGGACTCCTCTCTTTGACGCTCAAAGAGAAAAACTCAAAGAAATTATTGTTTGGGTGTGCCTTCCTGTGAAAATTTCAAGCTGAAATACTAATAGAGTGATTGATTTATTTTGCCTACTTGTTTATGATAAGTTATTTTCAGATAGTTTTAGTAAATTTTGAAATAAGCACAACTGGAATATTCACTTTTTTTTTTTTTGGTAACTGAGGCTAAACTATATTGATTTGAAATAAAATATTACATATGCTACAGGTTAGGTTGGTAAGCAGCGCTTAACCAATCCAAACCTTTCTTGATTTCATAGTTACATATGTAAACCAGCCCTGAAGTAACATCAGACATAAAATTACAAAATATTCCATGTCACCAAAGAAAGTAGAGGTTCTATGATAATATTTGGAATGACAAAAAAATAGAAAAAGTTGAGATACTGCATAGTCATGGTTCGTCTGCATCATCCTCTCTATCTGGAGCTTATTCCTCGATATGACAAGCATACTCTTGCACTATAGCCTCCTCTTCAACATTAGGTTACCGCGGAGGCCTAGAGGTAGGTGTGCAGAAGATGGGGGCGACCGGGTACTCAGCGTCCAGTACCCGCGTCCAAGTGCCCTCCGAGTCCATTATCCAAATTTCCATGTCTTCCATGTCTTCCTCCTGAACCGGAAGAGGCCCAGTTTTGTGGGGCCTAGGGTGCTCTTGGTGCACAATGGTAGATTTCCGTGGTCCTCTTCTGCTTCTATGTGTTTCATTAATGCAGTATTCCTCCTCCTGGTCATGCGTAGGTCTCTTCGGCGACATCCTTGGAGTGACTACTCAAAGAGGAGCCTTCAAAGGACTCCAAATTATTATAAGGCCCTCGGTGGTAGCGTCCTAGGAACGTACAACATTGGCCACCTCTGATTGTTCTTTGTCTCAGTCTCGGAGCCTTGGGATGATGAAAAAATAAGGGTAGGTGGGGAAATGAGAGGTATGATGAAGGGTTGCAGACCAGAGGCAATGAGTGCAAGGCAAAGTGCTGATGGGCAGGGAGGTGCGCAGTTAGAGTTTTCACAACTAGAAGGGCTTGGTGATAAGAACACACCTTCTTCATAATCTAGAACAACTAAGGGAGCTGAGCTGAGGAATACATTTAGGGATGTTCTTGACAATGAAGGATCTATGCAGCTAGAAGGATGCGCAGGTGGGCTGAAATTGAAATAGAAGCGCTAGAGGGAGAAGACTTTGAGTGACACTATACAATAGGGCTTCTCCTTTTATAGGTATATGGCATAAGAAGAGATGATGAGCATTATTATGACACACACACAAGTGCATGCTGCGACAGATTTCATCTGGAAGCCTGTACTTCAAGTTATAACAGAGTATCATATTCATCCGGGAGCTCATTCAAATGATTGCAATTGAGCTGAACCACAAATGTTGGTTGTTGGCTTTGCGTATCTTCTTGATGCCTTGCCTTTGTCACCTTATGCGAATTAATGCAGAGAGGTGCATTCACTTCAAGTGAAGGCTTGCATAGCATATCCTCATCATCTCGAGCATGGGAGGGGTGGTGTTCATACATGTGATCTATATTATTTGCATCTGGGAACTGCAGTATTCACTAATTAATCATAAGCATAAAATAAAATAGAACGCATATAACGAAATAAAAAAAATCACATGAACACAGTTATTTTTGGATAATTGTCCCTGAAAAAACTCAATGCGAGAAAACCAGTGCATCAGATGAGGGTTTGTATTATTCTTCAGCAATGGAAATCATTTACAGAAATTTTACGAGCATATGTCTAGAATACACCTGAGATATTTTTTTTGAACACTTCAGAAGAATTTCTGACACACGGGAGGCACCCTTTCTCCCTCTACATCACTCTGCTTTCTCTTCTGCATAGTCACTCTGCATGGAGGACCCGTGCTGCTGCTCAAGGATATCCCCTCTACGTCAAACTTCCACCTTCTTCTTCCTCTGATGACTTCCCCTTCCTCCTTCTGCCTCTACAACCTCTCCCTCTAAAATCGAACTCTATTTATTCATAACCTATTTTGTTCGGGTACTGAGCGTGTGCCCGATTCTCTTTCCAAATGACCCTCAAGCCTTCTCTTATAATATTCTCATTTTTGAATCAATGACCCAGATTAGATCTCTAATCAATGGTTGAGATTAAAACATGACTTGATCTTCACTTTCTAGAATATTAACACTTTACTTTATTAATAACCTTTAATTATTTAACTTCACTTTAAAATAATTAAATATTTTAATAAAGCATGAGCCAAGTGGAATTTCTAGAAAGAGTTTCTGGATTCTTTGGAATACTGATGTCTAATCCACCTCCAAAAATATGAGACTTGGAACACTTTCCAATGCCACAAAATCAACACTTTCGACTTTAATACCACAACTTTGGTTGGGAGATGTTTTCAAAGCCATAGGAAACAAATTGGGTTTTTTCCTTGAAGCGGACGTATCGTTCCTTGTGACAAAGGAAAGGAAGGTGGCTCATATATTGGTAAGGCTGGGCCCGAGGGAGGGTTTGGCCAAGAAAATGAAGATCTAGGTTCACAGACATTCTTATTCACAAATAATTTCTTATGAGCAATTACCTTTTAGATGTAACCATTGTGACAAACATGGGCACCTGGTGAGAGACTGTCCTCCTAGTTTTAGAAGGTGGAGAAGACAAAGGGGAGAGACTGGTCATGGGGGTCAGGAAACGGAAGACGAGGTGGAGATTTCTGTGCCAGAGGAGTTAGGAGAACAATAGGAAGATATTCTGGTGCCAATAGAGGTCTAGGAAGAACTTACAGGAGGCTTTGGAATCAGAGTAATCCTGAGAATGATCTTATGCAGGAGGCACATTAAGAAGAGGAGTTCATTGAACTAGAACCTAAATATTTGGGAACATGTTCTCATCCTCTATCATTGTTAAGTATTTTGATGAAATCATTATTGGATCTTATTTATAGACCTAGTCCCTCTAGGCCTCTTCATGCAAAGAATCCTCTATGTAGTAATGTTTCCCTTGCTTTTGATAGTATTATTACTTATATTTTGGGCCTTAATATATCTAGTCTTCCCTCATTGAGCCTTGATTGTCCTTTACCCTCTTGTATCCCTCTAAAAAGCCCCACTATAATTTGTGTCATTGGGACAAGATATATTTCCCTTCTAAATTTGTTGGTGGTCTTGGGATCATCCAGGAGACCTCTTTGTGTCCTAAAACCCTAGGTAGAAAGTCAAATATCTCAAAGTCTTACCGTAAAGCTAAATTGGATATCGCTAATGGAAAACAACTTTCCCTAAAATGGGCACTTACAGTAACACAGTTTCCAGCGGTGGTTACCAAATGATAATTATGTCCTTCAATTGTAGAGGTTTTTCCAGCACCCAGAAGAAGCTAGATTTAAAAAACATTCAATTTTTTGTTGTTGTGATGTAATCGTGCTCTAAGAAACCCTTGGTGTTGGAGAAATTGTGTTAACTTATTTAAGTATAATGTTGTTAGGCTTATCCTTTGTGTCCATTGATGAAAAAGGAGGATTTGGAGGTGTAGCGATGGGCTTCAAAGACAACAACATTAAACTTTTAAATTCTTGGGGCTCACATCTAGTTTTAGGGGTTGAGCTATATTCTTTAGAAATAAGTTTGAACCTCACCCTCATCAAAATATATGGGTTATGTCAGGATAGGGCCCTTTTTTGGAACAAAATATTCTCAAAATCCTTGTTGAATAATTATAAGGTAGTTATTGGTGAGGAATTTTATTTCTCTTTAGGATTTTCAAAGTCATGGGGACAATTGGCCCAAGCTAACCTCTTGGCTGATTTTTCCTTAAGAAAAATCTGGATGGGAAGGTTCATAGATGTAAATTTGATAAAATCTAATCCTACCTAGAGGAATAGGCATGTTGGAGAAGCTAGGGTGGCTGAGATACTAGACCAGTTCCTATTAGAGGAGGATTTTGCAATTCAAATTCCATTTTTTAGGCAGTGGATCAGCACTGGTGGGGACTCCGATCATTTCCCTATATTTTTAGAGCTGAAAGGGGCCATTAGGAAGCCTAGTTCCCCCTTTAAATTTAATACTTCTTGGCTCAAAGACTTAGATTACAACAAGTTAGTAAAATAAACTTGGAGGCCCTGAGACAACAATAAAGGCTCCTCCCTTTCTCAGTATTTTATGGAAAACCTTAAAATATTGAAACATGAAATGATTTTATGGAAAAGGGGAAAATAAATTAGCGATGAAGTTATTTAAAAAAGAATAGACGTAGATTTGGAATCTTTGGAAAGTCTGTAGGGGGAAGGTTATGAGATTTAGGAGAAAAAGGGAATGATAAAACAGATGGAATTGGAAAGAAGAAGGATCTTAAAAGACACCGAATAATAGTGGAGGCTGAAGAGCAGAGCAATTTAGCTTGATGCAGGAGACGAGAACTCAAAATTATTCTAGAACTATGCAAAGGGAACGAAAAAAATAAACATTGTATGGGAAATGAAATAAGAATATGGTGGAGTTGCAAAATCATTTAATGATTTGGAATATCTAGGAAACTCATGATTCAAATTTTTTTTCAGAGCCTCGATAGAAACCTCAATATATGGAGTTTTTCAGGTGCCCATATTTTCCCTAGATATGCATAGGAGGAAGAGAATGACATACTCATGGCTCCTATAACAAAAGGAGAAGTTGAAGGGGTAATTAAATCTATGTACAAAGATAAGAGTATTGGGCCAGATGGATGGAAAATGGAATTATTTTAACATTTTTTTGACCTTATAGGTGAATACCTCACTAAGTTGGAAGAGGAATCTTGTATCAGAGGCTTTGTCCACGAGCCTTTCAAATCTACCTTTCTGGATTTAATTCCAAAAATTGATGAACCTCAAAGTTTCGAAGATTTTAGACCCATCTCCCTTTGTAACAGCGTCTATAAATTCATCGCCAGAATCATAGCTAACTTCCTCAAAACAATTCTATATATATATATATTTCTAAGGAATATTTCAGTTTCCTTGATGACAGGCAGATCCATGAGGCTATTGGGGTATCTCTAGAAATTTTGCATAGCACAAAAAATCATAATAAAAAGGGTTTGGTTTTCAAAACTGATCTGTCTAAGGCCTATGACACAATTAGTTAGCTGTATTTGCATCTATTGTTGACACACTTGAGTTTTGGTATTAGATTCATCAATTGGGTTATGGGATGCATTTCAAATATGAGCTTCACGATTCTTATCAACGTAGCAGCTTATCCGTTTTTCATAGTCAGAGAGGAAAAAGAAAAGGGTGCCCCTATCTCCTTTACTTTTCATTCTTGCAGTAGGAGGACTAATCCAATTGATCCTTGAAGCCAACTAAAGGGGGAAGTTTAAAGGAATTGAATTTGAAATAAATATATATATCGCTCATCTCCTTCTTGTTGATGATATTATCTTGTTCAATGATGGATCTACGGGTCAATTAAATCAATTGAAATTTTCTCTAGATTTATTTCTAAAAGCCACAGGGATGTGTATCAATTATCAAAAATATTTATTTGCACATGATGGCGTCTCAGGTGTGGAGGTCAATAGGATCCTATCAATTTTTCCTTTTGAAGAAAAACCCATGATGGAAATTTTCAAATACCTGGGATTCCATCTCAAGCCAGACACCTACAGGAAAAATGATTGGAAATGGTTGATAGCAAAATTGAAAAGAGTATCAAACATTGGAGTTTTAAGTGGATTTTGAGAGCTAGGAGGTTGGTAATTATTAAATTAGCCTTAATAGAAATCCCATCCCATCGGATAGCTCTTACGTGGGTTCTAAGAGGTATTATCCCCCAGATCATAAAATTATGTCATCGTTTTTTGCGGGCTGGTTTGAGGGAGGATGTTGTACTTACATGGGTTTCATGGGAAGAAATATCTCGCCAAAAATATTGGGAGGATTGGGAATAAAGGATCTACCATCTTTTGTGAACTCTCTAGTGGAAAAATCTGGGTGTCCTTTATTATTTATGGATAAGATATGGACAATAGTTGTAAAAAGGAAATATATAGATCCGATTTCCATGGATGAAAAATAAAAAAACTCCTCTCTCATATGGAACGCTACTTTAGACTCTTTTGATCTTATTCTAGAAGGAATTTCTTAGAAAGTTGGCGATGAAAGAAGGCTCAGAGTGGGTGTGGATCCTTGGGTGAAATGTAGTGACGGTTAGACCATTCCAATGGAGTTACCAGATCATATCAATGCATGGGGTATTTACATTCTAAACCATATTGTAAATGAATATCTTACGACGATATGGAACCAAGGCTGGAAATTTGTTGAGGACCTTCACCTTCAGCCTCATTGGGGAGAAGACTGGAAGGGTTTTATCAGGGAATTACAGAGATAAAATGTCAGGATTAGGGAAAGGGTGGAAAAAATTTGTTGGTTCCATGCCCCCAATGACAATTATTCTCCAATATTCATAAATAATTTCCAAATGGTAAGGAGAGCAAGGGGGGAGCATTCATGGTGGTATAAGCAAATATGAAAATTAAAATTACCAATGAAGTAAAGGTTGTTCAACAAGGACAACCTGTATAAAATGATAAGCATGGGTGTGGTTGGTTTACTTTGTGAAAAAAATCCAAAGAAACTACTTCTCACTTGTTTTGAAGTTTCCCTTTCACCATTAAAACTTGGGAGGCAATGTTGAACCTTTTGGGCATCAGACTCTATTGCAATGGCACAAGCATAGTGGAAGCCTAGAAAATTTGGTGGTCCTCTACCACTGATGAAAATCTAAGTGAAATACCCTGATCATCACTTGGGGTATTTGGCTGGATAGGAATAAAGGAGTTTTCCAAGACACTACCACACCTTCACACCCAATTGCGGCATAATGTGCCTAAATATATGCATTACTACCTTCATTTTCTCCTAAAATGACTCCTAGAAACGTTAGAGAAGAGAAGATAAGACCACACATTCCATGGGCCTACTTCGATGGGGCTTCAGATGCACAAAATAGATGTGGGGCAAGCTTGATAATTCATGTTAATGAACATAGATTTCTAAAAGCTTCAATGGGTATTGGAACACGATCAAACAATTATGTAGAACTTCAAACTTTGAAACTTATATAGTGTTGGCCGAAAAAATTGGCGATGGAATCAACACATACTTTTGGTGACTCTTTCAATTTTATAAACTATACAAACAATGTGCAGAGGTGTTAAAATCATATTTTGGTTCCTATATTAGAAGAAATTTCTTACTGAAAAATTTGTTTTGTTGATATTTTTATTTGTCACATCTATAGGGAGCAGAATGCTGAAGTGGATCCCCTTTCTAAGGAAGTTCCGCAATAGGTTATGGGCAATTGACTTATAACTAAATCAGTGGCAAGGAAGATCCATTTGTCGTACCGACCACCATATCATGGATAATCCTATGTTTTTTATATACTACAGTCATTTTAATTTTTGGCTGTTTTGGATCATCGTAATTTTTTTGTATATATGGCTTTATGTAAAATGATACTATATGAATGATTTCTTAAAAAGATATTTTTTTTTCTAACCGGGTTGTTTTCTCTGTTAATGGAGAGGCCTGTTCATGTCTATCAAGAATTTATGTGCTTTTTTTTTATCTAAGCAATTGGTTTCCTCACTTCCTCAAGACTATTGTACTTTCATTTCCATGTCACTGTGGATTCATAGTATTCAAGAATGCTCAAATGCATCTACATATGTATCTTTTTATTGGATTAATAAAAAAATTGTTTTTTCCCTTAGAAAAAAAGAAGTATAAACCTTTTATTATAATATTTTTTAATAAATTAATCATGTATAATAAAATATATTTTTTATCCATTACCAATCTCACGTTTAATAATTTTAAATATGTCTATCTCATAGAAGCATAAAAAATTATTTATTTGTTTATTCAGAATGAGAAAGTCATATTATTAAAAAAATTCCCGATGGGCACAACATGCACATTAATGGAGGCTTGATTCAAATAGTATTTTGAGAATCATGCTTAGCAAAATAGTATTTAATTCTTCAGAATTTATATGTCTAGTGTGTTTAAATTGTTATGGTGGTAAGGGTATATGTGAGAAAAATACTCAAAATATTACAAAACTTGCACAACATGTTAATTCATCAGGGAAGGATGATCATTCCCTAAATTTGCGCTCCAAAACTTAAGAGGAGGAGGATAATTTAAGAGAATAATTTATTGTGCACTATCGTTATTGGAGGAAGAGTATTCCATATAGGTCTTGTTGATTAATAGTTGCAATTCGTCCACCTTTTCATAGAAAATAGACACCTCAACTTTAGTTCTCTACAAGGTGGTTGCTTGTTCAATTAACATGTTTGTAAATCTGGTCAGATTATCTATTGTACGAATGACCTAAATTTTTATATTTGAAACATCTTCTCGAAGGAGGGAAACATCAATCCATTAATTTTCTTATCTCCTACTCGAGAGAAGCCATGAATACTACCATGAATCTCTCCTGATCCAAATTGAATGTAGGGGAATAAAGTTGAGCCTTAGTAGAAATGTATTTGATATTCTTCTTCACCCCAACATAGATTTTCTATCCCACGAGATGTCACATCTTTATTAGTAGCTAAAATATTAACTAACTCGTTCAGACAAATCAATGTTTCTTGATCCAAATTATCGAATTTTTAAACCAAATACTAATCCCATTGCACCATATGCCCCCGGGGAAGAAAACAGAATTCACTTGAGTAGATGGGCACTCATTTCGAGAGAAGAATACTAATGATTTACCTTTAGAGAGTGTAAAAGTGAGAGTTCTAGGTGGTCTCAAGTTCCTCTTGGAGCGAAGTAATACCCCTAAAATCCAGAAATTGTACCAATCCTTCTACCCATTTCATTGTTTCATCTAGAATGTTCATTAAAACATTGTAGGGAGAGATTATATATGGGAGAAAAAGGATGAAATTTCCCAATATTCCCCAAATCCTCTTGGATTTAAAATAACTAATCATAACTTCCAACACTCTCAATACCATCCCAAATACCATAAACCTTATTAGACTCTTCAGATATAATATTTAACTGGGTTCCCGTCACAGCCATAATAGAAACCAAGATGACGTAGGGAGATTTCATTGACAAAAATCCATAGTTCTCTTACCTTGCCACATCCCAATTGAATTTCCATGTTCAATATTAAAAACATTTATTCACTAATTTTCCCTACAAGATTTAAGGATTTAGCACCCAACATTTAGTGCCTTTTCCTTGCCTTTGTCTACCTGCTGTGTTGATGAAGAAGGCATGGCTCCTTTCACTCCAAGTGAAGAAAAAACATGCCTATAGCCTCTCTGATAAGTTTTAGGAAAAGGGTGAACCTCAGTCAAACCAGCCCTTACTGCCTCAATATCTTCCTCACTGCTGGATGACTCTGAATCGTGATGTGATGACGATGTAAGGTTATATAAAGGTGAAGAAGAAGGATCAATATGAGGTGAATGAAACTGACTTGATGATGATGTACGAGTAGCAGGCTGAGATGGGGGAGTAGATATGGGAGGATGAGATGATGAGGGGATATTCTGATCATGCTAACTATGTGGGGTAGTGAAAATTTCATTTGATATGAACGTGTCCCATGGAATTTTCATTTGATTAAGCCGGTACATGACTATCATTTTGATGAGGGAGTGGTGGAAAATGCTCTACATTTTATGATCATCATCTCTCTTTTGTGCAATATAAGCCATTTTTTCGATGTTGCAGGAGAGATAATAGGGTATATGAAGCATTCTAACTCTAGTGAAGTGCATGAGGAGCTGGATGTGATAGGAATAAAGTATAGAAAACCTCCCCTCATAGGTGAAGTATTTCATGATGACTTTCATCATGGGGACATATCTGTCAAGGAGATGAGAGAAAGAAAAATGGTCTTTTTATCATCCTTGTATCTTGTTTTAAGATATGGTTCATAGTAGGAATGATCAAGGTTTCCTTTATTAAAACATTTTTCTTTTCTCCTACACTCAGGATCTCTGTAGTGGCTGTAATAATATTTGTGGACATAGTAAATGTGACACCATCAAGAGTGACCTGCCTATCATGAAGATCGGAAATGAACAACCTTGTCAACATAGGGTAATACTGTATCTTCTACACTTTCTCACAAAACTCAAAACAACCAACTTGTTTATAACTTGACAAAGTGAGGAGAGAAACCAGGAGCTCTTTTGCAGTTGTTGGTTCATATCTAATTATTTTCCCTCCTTTATTATATAATTTCTTCTTTGGTGTTTTCTCCTCACTGAGATTTATGTCTTCCTCTGCAGTCATTTTGAATTTGAAGCCTTGAAACCCTAGGGTGAATAAAATGAGATGAAGGGAGTATGAGGTGAAAGGAATAGCTTAGGAAAATGGAGGAAGTGAAAATGTAAATGATAACCTAGGTCTATGAAAACTGTAGGATTTAATAGTGTTATGAATGATATGTGTTTTAGGGATATGAAAATGGAGATCATGCATGAAAATGGTAAGGGAAAAATGAAAACTAGGGTTTCTTTTAGAAGTTACTTCAAATTTCTTATGAAACACAAAATATATCAGAGGAGAGGTGTTTTAGGGTTTACTCGCTGATTTAAAGACCTTTGAAGAAATTTTTGATTAAGTCTGAGCTTGCTGGACGTTGTGAAATGTTTTGAAACCCTATCTGATCAAACTCGTTGCGTCTTGGAGGAATGCGCAATGTCCGGGAAAATGCGTAGCGACTAAAGGTAAATGCACAGTGCCTGAGTAAATTTGGTCAAAGTTTGTTCAGGAAATCGCGCAATGCCTGGGGTAAACACTCATTGTCCAGGAAAACGTGTAGCGCTTAGGGCAAACACATAGCGCCTCTGAAATTTAACCAATTTGTTAAAAAAAATCGAAATTTCTCGTTTGTTGCAAACTGTTGATGGATGAATGGAGGCAATGACTTTATTTTGAGGTGTTTGAATGGCTTTATAGCTTAGTGGATTTGAATTTTTAATTTGAATTACCCACTTCCTTATGTTCACTTTTCCCTCTCACACTTTAACATTGATACTCTTTAACTTCTCTGAATTTTTGGCTTTGCAGGTTGATCAAGTAATGAACCTTGGCTTTCTTTGTTTCATTTTGGCCAGAGTGATTGCATTGATAGCTAGGAATGAGTTTAATACATATGAAAACATAAAATTACATTTGGAAATAGAAATAAATTACATATTTTATTTTATATCAAAATGGAATTTTGAAATAAAAATTATTAAAATAAAAAAATTACAACTTAAAAATATAAAAATTACAAAGTGGTGATCTTCTATATAGGAAGATAAAATTCTCTTTGAGTCGCTCTCATATATTTGCTGACTTTATTTGAATGGAGTAATGACCTTGAAAAACAAAAAAAACTAATGACCTAATGAGACTCTTTAGACTTGATCTTCATGGTTTATTTTGACTGAGACAAATCATGGTGAGAAAAGCACTTTCTTAGGTGTTGTTATGCTCAAGGAGACATGGGAATAAGTCAACAAATATGATCTTCTGAGGGATAATGAAGTTTTATCTGAGGAAAACTACCATTAGTGAAATAATTTTTAGCATGACCTAATGGAATGATATAAAAATTTCAGAATGAGACACCTAATATGAGAAATGAATGAATGATATCAATCATTGATGGCAAAATGCATATTCTGACTCTAACAGGTCACAAAATGTGTTTTAAAATGTTGGGTCAAAACTGTTTCGTTTTCCGGCTTTTGCTCCAGAAACGAAATCATTTGCTGCTAGATCTGAGCAAAAACAATTGCATGGAGATTTGTATTCAAACTTTGAAATATTTCATCACATTTGAACTTGAGAACTATCCTCAATATGCCACATGATTAATTAGAAGAATAGCTTTATTAAATTTCAGAATATTAACCATGCAGCAAAATACAAGCACATGGAGTATTGGATAAAGATATTTGCGTTCAGCAATTGGAATTTGTCTAAACACTATGCCACATGCATCGAATTCATGCGACCGAAGCTCGTCCAATTTCATCGTTCTACGTGACATGACCATTGTTTGCAATATCTTGTTTAATGTCTCAACCGTCTGTTCATCTTCATTGATTTCAATATTTCGTAGGCCCTTGTTTTATTTTGTCGTTGGTCTCAGCCCTACGTTTTATGTATGAAATGAAATTGTATATGGTTTTCATGGTTTAAAAAAAAATCGTTTCATTTGTTTTTTTTTTTTTTTTTTTTTTATGAATTTTATAATACATACGAATTTTGTTTTATATTTTTTTATGTTTTGTGTAATTTTTTAGATTTTGTTTTTATTATTCTATTTTGTTTGTTTTTCTTTTTATTGTTTTATGTTTTCTTTGATGTTTTTATTATTATTTTGTGTTGACTTGTTTTTATTTCTATTTTGTTATTTGTTTTTATTTGTTTAAATTATATATATATATATATATATATATATATATATATATATATATATTTGAATCATTTTCTAAAGATTAATGTAATAGGATAAAGATAGCTTCTTTGAAAAATATAGCAAATGATGAAACAATTTTATGGTTAAAATTTTTTTTATTGATGAATCTTGAATTTTGATTTTAAGCTAACACAAACTTTTTATTTATTTATTATTTATTATTATTTTTTTTTTCTTTTTCTTTTTCTTAGGTCGTTTATTATTCTAATTTGTTTGTTTTTGTTTTTATTGTTTTATGTTTTCTTTGATTGTTTTATTATTATTTTGTGTTGATTTGTTTTTATTTCTATTTTGTTATTTGTTTTTATTTGTTTAAATTATATATATATATATATATATATATATATATTTGGATCATTTTCCAAAGATTAATGTAATAGGATAAAGAGAGCTTCTTTGAAAATATAGCAAATGATGAAACAATTTTATGGGAAAAAAAAAAATTATTGATGAATTTTGAATTTTGATTCTAAGCTAACACAAACTTTTTATTTATTTATTATTTATTATTTATTAAAAAAAATATTTTCTTAGGTCGCATGAGAGCCTACTCATCAATTTGTCAATTCTTTTTTAAATGAAAATAAAAACAAGAGAATTGATTTTATTTCAAAATTTACATTTTCCTTCTTCATAAACGTGATTTTTTTTATTGAAAATATCTCTATGTGGCTCTTACCGCACCACTAGAAATCCAATAAAAACAAATTAAAGAAATAAAAAATTCTAGAAACTTTTAAAATTTAATTAAGAACTAAATTAAAAACCTAAATGTAATCAAATCTGATTTTATTTTTTCAACTTTATCCTATGCTTATTTGAAAGGTTTTTTTTTTTAAGTATATGAATGTTCGAATGGAGCCATTTACAAATTAAAATTTCTGAAATGCTCATATCCAAATTTTCAAAATGTACCTGATTGCGTGTGAGGACATAAGAAATATTTTTTTTTTATTTGACACAAATATTAGTTGAAGGCTGAATGTATGTCACAACATAGTTAGTTGTTGGAACAAGTCTTCGTTATAGCCCGTGCACTCCAAAGAATGTTTGTTCTACATTCTAGATCTTTCGTCCATAAATGGTTTAGTGTCAAAAATTTTATTCTAAAAAAAAATTATTGAAATGTATGCAGCTAAATGATTTACGCATCTACATGTTTTAACTATGCATCTAGGAATAAAATAAAATAAAAATAAAAAATGAAAACAAACTCTAGAATGAAGGCTAGTTTCTATGCACACTTCCCCCGACAACAGCGCCAAAATGTTAAGGCAATTTAATTACCTATCATTTAACTGTCAACTAAGGGGTTTCATAAAACTGCGAAGCATGCGTGCACTATATATGCTAGAAATTACCTTCAATTTAGATTTAATCTAAATACTAAATGAAATGGTGAAAAACCAAAAAAATAAGGAAACTGAAATCAATCTACATAAAGGAAAAACTTAATCTACGAAAGGCAATTCACATCTTATTCAGAAAAAGTTGTCTTATATGAACGTGCACACAATCTCTTGAAAATGAATCTGTTAATCTAGGAATGAAGATAAATTTAATCTACTTGCATGAAATGAAAAGCTTATCTATACACATATTTTCATGGTTGAAATTAGACTTAATCTAATCACAAGAAAGTAAATTTATGCTAATGAAAGGAAATATAGTCTAGGAAAACAAGAAATATTTAATCTTTGAAAAATAGGAAATCTAATCTAGGAAAGCAGGAAACATTAATCTAGGAAAACATTGAAATCTAATCTACCACATATGTATAAGTGGAAATCTAAACTATCACACATGTATAGCATAAATAGATATCTAAACTATGACACACTTACATAGAATTGGAAATCTAATCTAGGCACACTTTATGAATTCAAAATCTAAACTTCTTGCAAGAATTTGAAAAGCATAAATTGAAATCTAAACAATCTTAACTACAATGAAAGCAAAGTAACCAATCCATCTAAACCTGCACGAGCACACAAACAAAATAATCATATGAAAACTTAACTTACGAAAGCATGTAAATGAACATAAAGGAAATAATAGAAAATCATGAAATGAAAACTAAACTAAACATAAAGAAATGAATGAAATTATGATACAATC
Organism: Pinus albicaulis; assembly: GCA_034641835.2. Classification (NCBI taxonomy): domain Eukaryota; kingdom Viridiplantae; phylum Streptophyta; class Pinopsida; order Pinales; family Pinaceae; genus Pinus; species Pinus albicaulis. The sequence continues at coordinate 638,933,911 of CM076579.1, forward strand.
TCACGCTCATTTAGGTGGCCAATCCAATGATGCATTAGGATGGCAAGTGAATAAGTGCCATATGCAAGCAAAAACAAATCAAAGTGAAAGAACACTCATGAGTATGGTGCAAAGTACAATTCTTTATTCAAAACATGAGCATAAATCCAAAATTTAAACATGCCTTTGATAGGAGAAGGCTCTCCTATTTATACAAAAAAACATAATAAGCTACCTCACTAATAAGGATCCACGATTCTCTCCCTAGGTTGCTAAAAATATTATAGAGTTACAACTCAGATAGGTAATGATGAGACACATATCTTCTTTGACCGTGATTTTTCTCCATGAGATATGGTTGATTCCTATCCCAAATCTTCTTCCAATCTTGAAGAGAATTCGAAATTGATCCTTGCAGGCCACATAAGAGTGCCTTGGGAGCTTCCAAATGACCTACACTTGTCATGAAATTCAAGCCACTTTTAGGTATAAGCAAGTATATGTCGTTTTTCTAATTTTTAACCATTAATTCACTATAAACACTTGAAAAATATAACTTTAGGAAAATACAATTATGAACCCATATGATGATAGAGATGTAGAGTTATATAGTGACAAAGTGATGGAATGAAGGTGATAAAGGTGAAATGAGGGTGTGAAAGAAGTGAAAATATACATCATTTTAAAGACATTTTGGAGACCCAACAATAGCCAAGGTGAAAATTTCCTTTTCTCATACAATGAGGGTGTATATATAACCAAGGGGTGATGCTTCACCCTCCTTGGGACTCTTTGATTACCCTCCTGATTGTTTGACTTCCTATGAATTTTCAACTTACACGAATCTTCATATTCCATGTGTGTCCTTTGAACTACTTTACAATACATTCAAATACAATCTACATGATCCATAATAATGATGTGGAATATGATGACTTAATATAGGACATGACAATACATTGATGAAATGGACTGCATGATGATGTGGCAGTGCCAAGCTTCTTATTTCTTTGTGTATTATTAAATATATGGTACATGTTATTCTTCTTCCTCCTCTTTGTGACTTGAAGATGCGGATTCTTCCATGTGATCTTGATATTCATCTTTCGTTAAAGCTCCATTTTCCCTCATCGTCTCGCCAGATGTTCATCTTATCTCTTCAATTCCATATGTTTGTTCTACCATTTCCTCCTTCTCCATACCCTTCTTCATCATCGTCCCATAACATGATAGAGTACATTTATCTGCAATTCAATCATGACAAGATGACATCATTCTGATAAACCCTTAGTCTAAGATGGTGCACATTGATCCACTGACTCAGCTGGAAATGACTGATAGGTTGGGAAAGAGGGTTAGTAACTACACATTTGAACAACTCAAGAAGTCAGGGGTGAATCCTGAGCCTACGTAGTTTTAGGAGCCAGTGAATCAGGTTGAGGGATGGACACTTGGTGAACATGGTGCATAGTTCTGGGAGACAAGGGAGGTTGGGATATTACACAAACATTCAGTTCAGAAGTTCAAGGACTCAACTTGTGGGTTGTGATAGTGCACTGTGGAGTTAAGGTGAGGTTGGTAGAAAGGATTGGGCAATTATGGAGGTCAAGGTTGGAGCTTAAGCACAGAAACTGCACATTGAATCAGTATTGGAAAGAAAGAATTATGAATTGCGTAGTGTCAAGGAGAAAGGATGCATATTGAGGGTTGGAACTTCATAGTGTGTAGTTGAGGAAGGTCATATTTGGCCAAGTTTTTGGGGAAATTCTTAAAATTGGCTAAATGTGGGACTAAAGGGACTATTGTAAATAGTGAGATGACTTGATTGTTATCACAAACTTGAAACAATTTAACAATTTCACAACATCGTAGATCATACAGACATGTTGAAATATATTTCCCTCAATGCGACAACCTTGTGATGACTTCACGATGAGTGCAACACTAAATATATACTTTGCGACGACCGTGGTGACACTTGTGTGACAATTCTTAAAATTTTGGGAATGAGTGAAACTAATGTTTACAGGTTAAACCAAGTCATTTACACAAATATAACCCCTTGAAACCACCATAACAAGAATACATACATCGTGCGATAAATAATCATGCGAAAAGATGCCAATTTCTAAAGTGTCAACAAATCTTGTGATATGTGGACGAAAATGAAAGTAACACATGGAAGAGAAAGCATAACATGAAAAAAATACTAATTAGAGTAATCAAAATCGAAATCAACAATTGAAAACATGACAATGAAATTCTCATAAAAAACAGTGCGTGGAAGCGACAATTTGCAAAACTCATTGAAATGGAGGTACAACACAGCTAGAATGTCAGAAACTATCATTATTAGTGTGCACTGACTATCAACATGGAATGGAAAATGCACGGACACAATCCTAATGGAACATACTATGCTTGTCCAATATTGCGTAAAAGAATGCACTCATGAACTTATTGAGGACTAATCATGTGTATGCAAGTGACTTCAACACTTCTAATCCAAGAGGGAGCTAAAAAAGCATCAGTTAACAAAGAAGATGGAACGACTGATTGCACAATGCATGGTAGGCTCCAAAATTAAAGTGTACACAAAATTTTGGAGGGTTTTTTTCATAGTGACAACACTTACGTCACCACATGAACTTTTATTCTTGGTCTACTTATAATTTTTGCAATAGATACTATTTTTATTTGTGGTCACCTTATTTTCCTCAAGTTTATTTTGAATGCAAACTTCTTCTAGAGTGTCAATCTCAATTTCCTTGAACCCTCATATAAATCCTCAAATAATTTATCCTAATGGTTTTTAAGCTTCTATGGTTATCGCTTATTGAATAAATCTCTGGATTTTCCACAGTATTATAAAACAATGGTTAATATTCGTCTCCTACTCTATTTTATTATGCATATAAAAAACATTTTCACAGTAAAATATGAAAGAGAGGTTAGTCCCAATAGGGGGTCACTTCATCCATCTTTTTCTCCCACAACAATGAACCCAAAAATCCTTCCAAGCTTAATTACAGAAGCCTTCCAACTATTACTAAGGTCCTATAATCCAACAATTGTCTTCTCTTGGCTACTTCTTATATTATCATCCCTACTTTCCTCATTAAATTACATCCACTCTATTAACCTCCATTGTGATTTGAAACCTATTCTCCCATCCTTTTCCACATCTCTCTCAGTTACAATTAAGGGTCCCCTTCCTATGACATGTCTTTTTAATAACCTTTCCTCGCATGCCACTTATTTTGTGCTTGCTTCCTACACAAAATTTCCTACACTTGTTCCATCCATGGCTCTCACAGTTCTAGTTCACCTCACTCTATGATTTTCATTCCTTGGACGCATTCTACCTTTCCCTCTTATATTTCTTTTCTTAATTGAACTTCTTGTTCTTGGATCTCACAACTCTGTCTCCCCTTTTATAGCTCTACTCTTCTAGATCCATTTTTATTACTACCTCACCTTTTCCCCCTTCTCTTCATCCCTACCTTCCCTTCAGTATTTAGGTTTACTCCTCCATTAGGTGTGGTTCCATCCTCAATAACATGTTTCTAGGAATACCTTCAAATTTCCTTTTGGCACTACTAAAAAATTGACTATAGTCCATAACAAATTTGAAAACATAACCTTATTTAACTTACTCAAACCAAAATTATATGCCTTTATTTTACATTTTATTTAGGTCTTTTAACCTTGAGACCATTTCTTGGTTCCATATTATTAGTTCTTCAAATATTTGCATCAAAAAAAGGATCCCATTCTACTTTATCAAACTTTAAATTAGACAAGGAAATTACACAAGGAAAATATCATAAATATTAATGTAAATAACTTCCAACTCCACTTTTCAAGATCATATTCAAATTCGTAGTCTCTAAATAATAAAATTCATCTTTTTGACTAAAATCCAATCTTAAATCTCCTCTCTTAAAAACTTTCACATCATGACCTCATCATTCTGAAAATACCACAATCTTCAAAGTCTCAACAACTAATTTTTTTTTTTGCATAAAGATCATATCTCGGGTTCAATCAATTAGCCAATAAAAACACACAAGATTTAGAACTTTAAGCCTCCATAGAATGGATAAGGTCTCGCCCGAGACACTTATAGGAATATTCTAGAGTGAGAGGAAATAGGAAAAATGAAGTAATATACATGTAAAAAACACATTGATATTTCATTAATACACATGAATATTCATTAAATATGCATTAAAATATATAGTAACCAACTAAATATTACAATAAAAATTGCTTATAAGACTCATGGAGTGTAATATTTTGGATATATTTCATTAATTCATCATAAGACTAGGATATACATGAAAACAATCCCATAGCTATAATTTCCATTATAGGTGTTGAGACATCTGACAAATTTTTGAACCTTTTTCTTTCCTAAGATTCCTCGCCAAAAATTCTCGAATACAGCTCTCTCATCAATTATATAGTACGAGAATGTCATTCAATCTCTTTTTTGTTTCCACTTACAACTATATAATTTATTGTAGATCCAAAACTACTCGTGTAATGTACTAAAACATAAGACTCAAATCTACTGTACTCATATGTGGAAGAAAATTCACGATGAAGAACACATATCAAAGACACGCATCATGATTTAACACGCATACACAAATATTTATCTAGGGGAAAGAAATTAATAAAAACATGTTCCTATATGTATTTCATTAGTCAAATAATATGGATGAATACAATATTCTTGCTCAAGCTTGAGCACAACATGCACAAGTATCTTATGTCCTCTTCCTCACTAACTGACTTTCGCCAAAACTTAGCCAATTTCAAGTGTTCCCAGGCTCATGTTCCTTGCACTCTTCCTCAAGGAATTATCCCCTATTATTTAGGAAATTCCTCAATCTATATCGTGCAATTCCTTTAGGCCAATATCTAACTACACGCACCACTTTTAAAACTTGGAATAGTTTACAATTGATAGTACACTTCCCTTGAACTCCAATATCAACTAGGTAACTCTAATTTGATGCATGAATGAGTTAATCTAGGCTGATTGATTAGTTAATTGCTTAAACATTGAAGTTACAACCCACTACTAGAACTCCCACTATTTCCTCCAACAGTTGGAACTAGTTTAAGTGACCATAACTCAATTTAACTAAATTAAATTGTTACAAATGAAATAAAATCAACCTAGGATCCTAAAATTTAGGAACCACTATACACAATTCAAGATCGTGGCCCAAAATCTAATTAATAAGCTAAATGAGTAATAAAATCTATATCACCTCAACTAACTCGCTCAACTTGTCTGTTGACGTGGAATTTTGAATTTCTCCTAATTTAATCAAGGGGAGATTAAATTAGGGTTTTCTTATAGCATTTTCAACACTCCTTCTTAGCAATAAATTGATTCACATCTACCCAGATTGAACACCTTTGGAATGTAATGCATGAGACACTTCTCCCTATTGTTGATTCTACTACAACATCTGCAACTAAGAATAATACATAAAAATAAATTTAAATAATCATTGAATCAATCTATAACTGTCTACATTGAAAATTGTGTTGTTGTTGATTTTGCTATTGAGCCTCCCATTATGTTTTTAACAATTATCTCCACTCATCAGTATCTGACTGAAATTTATCCTCTTGCTACTCAATACTATGGAACCATGTAGCAAGGTAATTATCCATGAGACAAAAACACCTTAATGGACCCTTCCCAAATTTCTGAAACTCGTGAACTAGGGATATACATCACTCCACCTCACTCATGAAGGTATAGTTGAATGTGATCCTTATTCCCACTTGGCTTGAACTATCCCCCTAATAGACATATATGCTTGAGTGGATGTATCCACTCTACCTCATTTCTTCTTCTCCATGTGTGGCTGCTTAGCAACTTGCTAGGGTTGCTTCTAAGGCTCCATTTTAAGAGGTAGATCATGCTCCCTCTCAACCACCAAGTCTCTAAAATTTTTATTTCTCTTCAATTGTTTTCATGCATCTTCTACCTCAAGTTGATATAGGTTCTTGAATCACACATTGATATGTTTAACTTGTTCCATGGATATGTGTCTTAGGAATGCGCTTCCTTTGCTGAAGATCACATCATAGCCACAATCTTCCAACACTGTGATGGAAACAAGATTCTTCTTTAGTACTGAAACAAACAACACGTACTTGAGTCTGAGAGTAGAGCTCAACTCCCTCTGAAATGTGATTATACCGATACCATTCATGCAATACGTTTCGTCATCTCCAAACTCAATGTTCTTCTTGAAGTGTTTCTTATCCAAGTCACTGAAGAAATATATATTCTACATCATGTGGAATGGGGTGCCACTATCTAGATACCACATGTTTCCCATCATGGTGCTCTTCCTAGATGATGAGAGTAAAGTAAAGCTTGAACTGTGAAACAAAAGTTTCACCTCATGCTGCTACTGTAGACTCCTTCTTGCTTACCTTCTTCTGTGGACACTTCGTGGCACATTGCCCATATTCATGACAATGAAAACACTTGATTTTGGACAAGTCTTTATTAGTTTCCTCTTGGATGGAATTAGCCTCACCTTGGGACTTATTTACCTTGTATTTATTTCCTTCTCTGAATAATTAAAATTCATCTTCCAAGATATTTAAGGCGAGGAGGAACCGTGCCAAGAGGGTAAAGAGCCTCATGGATACCAACTGCAGGTGAAGGGCTAGGAGGAGGGGGTCCAGAAGGCTGAGTCGAAGGGCTAGGAGTAGGTTGCGGAGGGCAGGGCTACTGAGTAGCCAAAGCGGGCCTCTTGAGGGAAGCCCGAGACAGTTTCATCATGCAAACATTCGATGAGCTGGGATCAAAGATAGGAGAAGGAAGACCAGGGAATGAACCAAGAAAAGAGGAGTATTTGTAGATTTCGGGTGAGACGATGGTCAAGGGGTCAATGTTTTGCTTATTGGCCACCGAATATATGATGGACTCAGGGGAGGTCTGAGACTTCGGTTCTTAATATCTCAACTGGTCAATGGTGACTATCTTTCCATTATGGGGAAAGAACATCTTGTGGTGAACCGCAAATGGTACAACATACATCGCATAGGTGTATCTATGACCCAATATAATGTTGTAATCTAAGGGGGAAACAATTACTTCTACATCAACACAAACAGTCTTGTCCGGAAGAGTAATAGGAAAATTGCGGAACATGCCACTGGGATTGAAGGAGTGGCCATCCCACGCTTGGAGGCTGATAGTGGAAGGGTCTAAATCGGGTGATCCGATTTTCTTCCAAAACAAAGCGAAAATCACATAGGTGGATGCCCCCTCATCAATGATACAATGGGAAACGTTAGCGTTCTGGATCTTGACGGGGATTTGGAAGGCGAAAGAAGTAGGAAGGGGAGGATGTTCTAACCGATCAACATCGAAGATAATAAAGTGATCATCTGAAGGATCTATAACACCCATGGCAAATAGTAGAGATTTTCATTGTGAAGGGCATGATTGGAGGTGTTCCAGCATTGAGATGGAAGCAGGAGATTGTGCCAAATCATCTATTATACTATACGAATAGGTAGCTTTTCCAGAAGCAACATTTTGGCATAATGGTCCCTTAGGGATCTTGGTATGAACCTCTGCCTTAGGCCAAGGGATCTGTAAAGGACCATTGGTTGTCAAAAGAGGTTCTGTATAACCTGAAGAAGGGGGCTCGGGGGTAGATATAGTGGGAGGCTTGTTGCACTGACGGGACTGAGTTTGAAGGTTGAGTTCAATGGTAATAGGTTGGTTAGAGTTCATCATGAGAATATGGTAATCGGAGGTACCAAATGCAGGAGTTTGAGTGGCCACATGACCTTCAGGTGGTTGGGTAGCCACAAATCCTTGCTAAGGGAAAGGATTAGTAAACACAGCTGGCTGACTAGGCACGGCATTGGGAGGGACGGAAGGGGAGGCTTGCTATCCTCGCGATGCTACTTGAGTCTCCCACATCTGCCACGTCTGTGGTAAAAGAGGAAAATCGTGGGTGTAATGACCATAGACACCGCAACATGAACAAGGCTTATTCATGCGAACGAGCCTGTCCTACTTGGGTTGAGTGCCCTATTGCTGGTTAGTAGTGTTAGGTGCATTACCTTGGGGATTAGGTCCAGGATTACTGGGGGGAGATTGATTTTGAGTTCCTTTCCTCTTATTTTTGGAAGTAGGAGGATTAGTCTTGCCCTGTTGTGCATACACCCGTCCCTAAGGGGGCGGTGGCTGCTGTTGCGGGGGTTGAGAAGGAAAGGGAGGCGAGGGTGCTCTTGTGGGAGGAGATGGAGCACCAAGCTGTGGATACAGATAATAAGGAGGTTGGGTAATATTGTGGTAAATATGTTGTGAAAAAGGAGGAGGCATGTTGTATCCTAGATACATGCCACTGGGAGGGGGAAAAGTGTTGGAGGTGTTGGCCCCTCCCTGAGGGAAACCGTAGCCCATGGGAGGCAGAGCGTATGGATGAGAAAGAGCTCCAATGATATTTTTGGTGGCATGGGATGCCCCTAGTGCGTTGGCACCACCGGGTCTAGGGAGATCAACTAAGACGGTATAAACATAACTAGACTGAGCATAGCTCAAGTCATATTTTAATGCAATATGGAGAGCAGCTTCTTCAGTTTAAGGGAAATGTGATGCATCATCTTTTCCGATAGCAGGAAAAAGGGATCTAAGGAACTAGTCCATGTAGACACAGTCTTTGAAGGTAGGGGCTCGACATAGGTTCTTTCTTGTCCGCCATTTCTGGACATGATTGGATAGGCGGGTCACAGACGATTGATGGAAAGAAGTCAAAAGTTCGGTACCAGTGTCATAACAAAGGGGAAGATGGAAATAAGACAAAAAAATTTCAAGCAAGAGTCACAAAGGTGGTATGAGAGGAGGAGGCCTGATCAACATACCACTGAGAAGCTTCGCCAGTAAGCATATGTTGGAACAACCGAAGATAGAAAAAGTCATCAGTAATGGAGTTAGACGAACACCACATGTGGAAAGATCGAACATGGTTTATAGGATATTCTCCAGCAAGATCTTCAAACTTGGGGATGTCAGAAGGGAGCGTGGTTGGCATAGTAGGCCAACCGGCATCATGGCGTATAGGGTCATTGATCAACTGGTTAAAATCAGGAAGACTGAGGCCTGCCATATAGGGGGGAAAGGGAGTAGCTGAGATAGTTCCTGTTGTGGTCCCACTAGTAGTATTCCCAGCATTAGGGCCAAGGCTACCGCTAGCGTTAGGTCCTAAACCAGACGTGGTGAAGGTGACAGGGGGAGAACCAGGGGTGAAACTAGAAGAGGAGTTAGAGTGCAGACTCAGTGGAGGACCAACTCGAATCCTACGTGGAGGAGTAAGTCTTCCTACTAGAAATTGAGGATGAAGGCCAAGAAGTCTCTGGGATAAACGCCTTAGGGGTGCAATGATGAAAGCACAAACACGACACAAAGGGAAGAGAGAACAACAAGGGTGAGGAGGTGCAATATCAACTGATTACAATGTCGAAAAAAGGGCAGAGAGGTGCAGGATCAATTTATTACAATGTTATAGTCTTTTCCTGGCGGTGTTAACGAGGCTCTTCTTTGCTTAGGGTGTGTGTGTTAAGTGTGTAAATTTTAATTTTTAAAACCAGATGTTTGTAGAGAAAAAAGAAAAAATGTGTTGTATAACTGTAAATAAACCTGTAGATAACAGTATATGAAATTGAAATAATATAAAATAAACAGCTAATTATGCATTAATATAAACCCAAGGAGGTAGCCTCTCAACAACTAGTCTGTGGGTGGGAAAAAATCTAGTCAAAACACACCAAAATAGCCAATAGATCTAAAGTCGGGAGGGGAAATGATCTAAAGGTCAGATCTACTGGAAATAGGTGTAGAAAAACAACAAAAAAACATAGGGAAAATTGCTGCAAATGAGGTGGCGAAAGGCTACAAACTAGAGGGAGATGGAGGGGACCCTAGAGGAAGACCCAAACAAAACTAAAAGTAGGATTTTTGGATGGATGAATAACCAATATGAAGTGGATCTGAAGATGATGGATCAGATCTGAAAAATGGTTGAACACACTGAAATTTCAGACGACTTGCAGCAGCTAAAACTCCTCTTAGAAAGGTGGAGGGTACTGAAGCCCTAGGGGTTTAGGTTCCCTCTTTTACGAGTAAAAAAGAGCAAGTAAAGGTCCAAAATGGGCGAATATGGAGGTCGGACAACCCTGAACAAAGGCTCATAAAAACCTAGAAAAATCTCAGAAAAATTCCCGCAAAGAGTTCAGGTCGTAGTTTATGACCTATTTTCTGTAGAGGTCGCAGGTTTTGGCCTATTTTCTGCGCCTTGAAGCTCCAGGTCACAGGTTTTTGCCTATTTTATACACCCTGAAGCTCTAGGTCATAGTTTTTTCATAAAAAGTGCAACCCGCACTTCCGACACTATTGGGAGCAGGTTTCATAAAATTTTATCGTCTCAGCTATGGTTGATGCCTGTCACCTGTGCAATAGGTCTGAAAACACACAAAAGTTAGAATTTTGAATTTTTTAGGGTTTTATAGGTTAAAAAAAACCTCAAGAAAAGAAAAATAGGGAGTTGAAGAGAAATCTTATGGTTTTAAGAAGTTGGTCATGCAAGGATCTGAAAAACAACAAAGGTCGTAATCGTAAACCCTTGTGGAGTCGCTAAATTTTAGTATGAATCTTAATTGCAAGCATACGAAAAAGGCTCACTTTAGTTGTGCATAAAAAACAGGCCTAACAGAAAATATGGCTACCAATTTCTTTATATCTATAGTTAGTTGACCAAGATAAATGCTACAAAATCTAGATCTATGCAGTAAAAGACATTAAGCAGTAAAATAAAAGCAAGTGTTGCTCCATGCATCCAATAGACAAGACAATAATACTTTTAAAGAATGTTTGCATTTTTTGACACCTAGGAAGGGAACATAGAAAGATGTTACCAGTCCCCTTCAATGGGATGGGTTCTTGTAAGTCCTCAGCACTTCATATCTAAATTCTCTCTCTCTTGATGGTGTAGAAAACCCAGACAAAAATGGAACTCAAAGGGAGCTCACAAGAAAAATGGTAGCAAAATATGACAATGATGGAGGATCAATGTTAGACCAAAAGTATAGATGCAGAGTGATCTTTAGGCAACAAAAGGTAGTGAGTGAATGGAAAAACCCTTCTATTTATAACAAAATATTGAGTTAGTCTAGATATTGGTGCATAATTAATATATTATTAACCAAATCAAGATCCAAATTTGATGGAATATTTTATTATATTTGTTGGAGGGAAAAAGAATTTGACTTTGGTCAAATTCCTTTATTTGTAAATAATAAATAAATGATTTATTTATTATTTTAAGGATGTGGTTGAGTAATAATTAAATAAATAATTGTTTATTCAATTATTTATAGATGATTTAGTCATATTTAACAAGGAATATTATTTAAATAAGGTTTAAATAATTATTCCTAGAAAATAGTAAGATAAATAATGATTTATCTAATTAATTTCTTTGTTTTGTGTTAAATATGACTAGGAATATTAATTAAACTATTGTTTAACTAATTATTCCTTGAGGAAAATCAAACAAATGTGGATTTATTTAATATTACCCCACGAGGTTTCCTGTTTAGATCATAAACAACTCAATAAATGTGGTTTACTAAGTTATTTTTCATAGTGAAAGCAATTTTACTTAAGGTAAAATTGGTCTTACATGGTGTACTTTGGTCCATCTAATAATAGTAACAGGTTAGATGACCAAAAAATGGTATAACAATGAGATCCCATCTATGGTACTGCAATTTATCTTGTCTTGTACCAAATTGGACCATAGGTGTTCCAAATTTGGTAGTGTCTCCCTCCCATTTACATGATCATGGTAGTTGTGTCAGCTCTTCGGAAGGCCTAGAAGAGATAGGCTTATGAGATCATCCTCTAAAGCAATAACCAAAACTCCTCCAAGTTCATCACAACATTGTGTGAACTAGCTCAAGTGTTTTTAATATATTCAGAGTTTTACATCTTGATATTCCAAAGATTGTACTTGAGTTCCATCTTCTTGTGGCCACTATTGTTGTGAAAAAAATCTATTAATTCTTTCCACATTGCATATGGAGTCTCTTTCCCATGGAGATTAGAGATAATATGGTCTCTTACTCTCTCCAATATGATACTCCTTGCCTTGGCTACACTCTTCTTCCAATTTGCTAGATTGTGAGCATCATCCTATGCCAATATAGGGATATCATTATCAATGGATTCCTTCAATCCATTATCTTCTAGGATTTCCTCCATTTGGTCCTTCCAAGAAATATGATTTGAGCTACCCTCAAGGAAATACTCAAGCCTTAGACCATAGAACACCATCCTTCTAGCTTTGAATAATTTATCCTGCAAATTTGATCATCCTGCAAAGACAACTTCGAATTCTCTTATGTAATGTGAATCATGCTCTGATACCATGTACAATTTTAATGTATATTCAAAACCACTCATGTAATGTACTAAAACATAAGACTCAAATCTACTCTACTCATCTGCAGAAGAAAATTCATGATCGATAACACATATCAAAAAACATGCATCATGATTTAACACAAATACACAGAGATTCATCTAGGGAAAAACAACTACTCAAAACCCCTTCCTATATGTATTTCATTAATCAAAGAATCTATATGAATATGTAATATTCCAAAATTAGAATCCAGCTAATTGGGATATTAAATTTTTTTATTATCACCTAGCAGCTTAATAAATGGGTAAGGAGACCCATACATTTAAGGAATGACAATAAAATCCCTCATAGTGTGAAAAGGTATATTCATAAGAGCTAGATTTCACACCCTCGAGTGTGAAAAAGGACATTTGCATGTGGACAAGGTCAAGTTTGACCAAGTCAACAACGCTGGGATAGGAGGTGAACACTTAGAGAAACAATGCAGTATGAATGGGAGGAGGTTTCTTTGGTGAAGGAAACCCTAATGAGTGGGACCCATGGTGATATGGATTTCACTTGTTGAAAAGGATGACAAGGTAGCCATTTTTATTCATGTTGATGATTATTTATTTTATGGTCTGTTTAGACTTTGTGCATTTTCTTACTGTTTAGCATAGTTGCAATGTTTCTTAGCACAAGGACTTCATGTTTAGGAATTCCTTCTCCTTCCTTGAGAGGCCTCTTGGAGGAGTATTTTTCTTCATTTCTCCACATTTAGGCTTGAGGCCAAGCATCCTCCTTCAGGTACAGCATTATTCCTATGGCAGGAAACGTTATGTTGCAGGGTGTTGCAGTGGAGGTTACATAACACCACTTCTAGAGCTTAATTTTCAGAGGAGGGAGCTCCTATTCCTCTGGGAGGTCAGTGAGGAAGACTCAGGAGCATATTTCACCATCTTTGGCATCAGGCCAACCATTTCCATGATCTACAGCGCAGTCCCTCTCTTAGACTGTGTTATTTTGAGTGTGTATCTATAGTGAGGGTTTGCAGTATTGTTTAGAGGGTCAGATCTTCAGTGTTAGGATCAACATTTCACTTGGAAGATCCATTGGAGGAGGTATATTTAGATTTTGCATCATCTATATCCATCTCCATCCAGTTCTCGAGTTGCAGCTACTACTCATCCCTACTACTCCGACATTTTTTCCATTTTGTATATTTCAGCCAATCCTTCTAGGATTGACTTGATATTGTTTTTAAGGGGTTAGAGCTTTTCTCCCAACATTATTTGAGCCATACATTTCCATATCTATGTATTGACATTATCTTTTTAGCAGTGTCTCCTATAAAATGCGCAGTCATAGCCTTGGGCTTTCTATATGTAGTAGTGTTCTTCATTTTCTTGTACATGTTCTATTTATGCTTGCATTGCCTAGCTTGAGTGATCATTACCTCAAGGATTTGTATACATTTGCTACTATAAGATCAATTTGATGGCTATTTGGATCTTCTCATGATTTATGTATTGATATAATGATGCTACTCCAATACGTGTTTTTACATTGCTGGATATCCAACTTTGGAACATCTTAAGGTGTTCTTATTTTTGTAGAAATTCCCTCATTTGGGATATTACAGTGGTATCGAAGCATCATCTTGGCTCAGACTATGAGTTTCAGCCAAAGAAGATATAAGAAGATCATAATGTTGGAGAGGATGAGTTTTGTCTCATCATTCTTCATATCTATGAAGAACCTCCCCAATGAGGATAAGAAAAAAGAAGAGGAAGGACCATGCACTTCCTATTCTCACCCGGAAGAAGACGATAAGCATGAGAGATACTTGGATCATTTGATTCTAAGTAAGTACCTTTTTGAGTAAAAATTTCAACCTAGAGCCTTCAAAGAGACTCTAGCTCTTCCACAATTCATTCAGTTAAATGAAGAGAGGAAGTCCTACAACAAGAGAGGAATAAAAGGTAATAGGTTTCTATTGCCTACATATGATGGATCATCTACAGCAAGAGCTTGGGCAAGGAAGCTTGAGGAATTCTTCCTACTACACCTAGTGGTAGAGAGGGAGGTAGTAGAAGTTGCATCGCTGCACTTGGAGGGTGAAGCCAATGTTTGGTGGTTCAGCCACTTGATCCATGCAAGGGTGAATACTTTTACAGTGTTCACTCAAAGGTTGATTAGAACTTTTGATAGAGAAATATCAGAGGATAAAAGCCCACACCACCATGGGAAGAGACTTGTACCAGCACTGTCACAGCCTTGGAAGAGAAGCCTTCTACATCTACAAATGGGGCAGCCATTTCATTGGAGGAAAGAACTATTGCAGCCATACAAGGAGATCCCAAGTTCCATCAAGGCATGAATGAAGTTCCACTTTCTACTATTACAAAAAATCTTTTAGAGGATTGTGGAAACTCATATTTAAATTACCAAGAATCAACATACATTGCTAACCTAGAGCAACAAGATTGCACTGTGCTATGCAACATGGAAACATTCAAGGAAGAAATAAATCATCATCCTCATAAGACATTTTTGGATTGCATATCACACTGGAGGTTGGGGATTGAAGACTTGAAGGGAAGTATGATAGATAGTAGACATATTGAGATGAGAAAAAATTTCTCCTTTCCAGATGAAACTTTCTCAATGAGCACCTCTCAGCTCAAAGAGGGACTTCTAATTTTAGCAGATCCAAGAACTCATTGGTTTTGGAGGACTATTGATGAGAGGGAGATCTCATGGAGAGATTTAGTTGGAGGTGAACTTCAACACATCATGGAGTGAAAAGTTATTCAATAGTTTGAGGAGGTTATTTCCTCCTCAAACTTGGATATTTATGGATTCAAGGGGGGAGAATATAGATGATGGAGGACACCTTAGGATGGATAAAATCTCTCATGTTTGTGTTGGAAACTTCTTGCCCTACACATAACGATGGGAGGTTTTTTCCTACCACCTATTTGGGTCTTTATGGGATCAAGTTGATCATTGAGAAGATTTGATTTCAATATCGCATGAAATGCAAAGACAGAAATATGATTTGGGAGGATGGTAGTCTTCATGGGAAGGGTACCAAGATTGAGAATGAAGGGATGCACCCACATTTGGATGAATGGGTGTGGATGGAGAGAAAAAAGATAGTGAGCTACTTGCAAATATATGACACTGGACAGTAGGAAGCATGGCTGCGTTGGCTACTCTTGAAGGAGTTTGGCCATCACTTTACATATCCTCTTTCTAAGGGTATGGGGATGGAGAAGGGGTGGTAGGATACTTGCATCACTAAGCATCAAGGAGTATGGATTCATGGTGTTGATGTGATCTTCATATCATTCATTATGTTTTCATCACATGATTTGTATGATGAAAGTATGAGGAGGCAACAAAAACTTTTGTTGCTTGAGTTGTACTTGAGAGAGCAAGGGCAGATTTGGTCTCACACTTTGCATGATGTTGCAGGAGTAGGAGATGGCACTATCATGGTGCAAAGGGGCTACTCCTTGGCCTTATATGGTTAATAGGTACTTCCACTTTAGGAGGAACTTCTTATGTGTAGCAAAATTATCGGAGATGTCTTTGGAAAGGAGCATGTCAAAGAATGGAGCTATGAGTTGGCAGGAGCTTATTTGCAAGGGCCAACAACACTGTCACTTGAGATCTTGGGGTTATTGATGGAGTGTCCCCAGGATCACTTCACCATTGATGCACTTGGTGAGTAAGAAGGAAGTGAGATTGATGAAGTAGTGGATGGAAACATCTATTACAGAGATATGATCTTCTTAACTTGGATTCCCAAGTATAAGAAGGGTGATCTTCATGTAGCATATGGTTCATTCCTCTTCATGGGAGTGTGTCATACTACTATGGAGGAATTATTCATATACATATGCATCATCTTACTCTCAACACATGGTAAGGATATTGTTTGTGCATCCATTGATTTTTTAACACAGTATTTGCATATTCTTACCATTCTTATTCAGTGCATTTTTTCACAAGAGGGCAAGCTTTTCATTGAGCTCCATAGTCAACATTGGGCCAAATTGTATGATGGAGACAACCATCTCTTATATGGCCTTGGGAAAGTGTTTTCTTTCATGTATGTTCAGTTGATGTACCCAGACATTTTCTATTTATCATTAGATGTCAGACATACATAATTATCCATGTAACAAAAAACAACTTGACATGTAATTTTCTAAAGCATCAGTTTGGAAAACTGCGTTGTCACTATTGGGAAAATTGTTGGTACCTTCTTGCACCACATAAAACCTTCAACACTTTCCTAATTTTGTTGCTGATCATGATTTAATTTTCCGATATTGATCTTATTTTTATTGTGAGTATGATTGGGAGAGAGACACATGAGTTGGATGTGTCCTTTGGGGAAGAGGATTCCCACAATTTTTGCATTACATGTTCTAATGGGATCATGAGAGGAGATATGGCAACCACAGCCAAAAAATTGTTTCCTTTTGTTGAGGTGGGCCATATTATTGATGGGATTCCATATGGTGATGATTTCCTATCCATCACATATGGGATGATTTGGGCCAGATTGATTCACAGTGTTGGAGAGGAGATCTTTGGAGATCTAGTCTTCATCTTGCCACTTGAGGGCAATTATTTTGCAACCCAGGATCAGCATCTACTCTACGCTTATCATAGGTGGAGAGGAGGACAGAATGGGGTAGGATCCTTTGTCTACCATGTTCATATTTTCATCCCACCTACATTTCATGAGCTCAAGGTGGAGGAGCATTTTCAGGAGTTGCCATGTTGGGAAGTGACTCATTTTTTATGGATGATTGCATGGGGATGGAGGATCCAATTGGGGAAGATATTTTCCCAATACATTTTAGTATCCATGCCTTGGGAGGAAACTTCTCAGTTCTATCCTTGCAGTTGCTTGAGGACAAGCAACATTTGGGAGGGGAGGACTGTAATATTCCAAAATTAGCATGCAGCTAATTAGGATATTAAAGTTTGTTTTTATCACCCAGCAGCTTAATAAATGGGTAAGGAGGTCCATAAATTTCATAAATGAGAATAAAATCCCTCATAGTGTGAAAAGGGATATCCATAAGAGCTGGATTTCACACCCTCAAGTGTGAAAGAGGGCATGTTCATGTGGACAAGGTCAAGTTTGACCAAGTCAACAGCGTTAGGATAGGAGGTGGAGAACACTTGGAGAAACAGTACAGTATGAGTGGGAGGAGGTTTCTTTGGTGAAGGAAAACCTAATGAGTGGGACCCATGGTGAGAGGTATTTCAGTTGTTTAAAAGGAGGGCAAGGTAGCCATTGTTATTCATGTTGATGATTATTGATTTATGGTCTGTTTAGACTTTGTGCATTCTCCTGTTGTTTAGTAGAGTTGAAGTGCTTCTTAGCGCAAGGACTTCCTGTTTAGGAATTCCTTATCCTTACTTGAGAGGACTTTTGAAGGAGTATTGTTCTTCATTTCTCCACATTCAGGCTTGAGGCCAAGCATCCTCCTTCAGCTACAATATTATTCTTGTAGCAGGAAATGTTGTGTTGTAGGGTGTTGTAGTGGAGGTTACTGAACACCACTTCCTGTGCTCAATTTTCAGAGGAGGGAGCTCCTATTCCTCTAGGAGGCCAATTAGGAAGACTCAAGAGAATATTTCACCATATTTGGCATCAGGCCAACCACTTCCATGATCTACAGGGCAGTCCCTCTCTTAGACTGCATTATTTTTAGTGTATATCTATAGTGAGGGTTTGCAGTATTGTTTGAAGGGTCAGATCTTCAGTGTTAGGATCAAAATTTCACTTGGAAGATCCATTGGAGGAGGTCTATTCAGCTTGTGCATCATCTACAACCATCTCCATCTAGTTCTCGAGTTGCAACTGCTACTCAACCCTGCTACTCTGACATTTTTTCCATTTTGTATATTTCAGCCAATCCTTCTAGGATTGGCTTGATATTGTTTTTCAGGGGTTAGAGATTTTCTCCCCACATTATTTGAGCCATACATTTCTATATCTATGTTTTGAAATTATTTTTGTAGAAGTGCCTCCTATAAACTGCGCAGTCATAGCCTTGGGCTTTCTATATGTAGTAGTGTTCTTCATTTTCTTGTACATGTTCTATTGAGTCTTGCATTGCCTAGCTTGAGTGATCATTACCTCAATGATTTGTATACATTTGCTGCTATAAGATCAACTTGATGGCTATTTGGATCTTCTCATGATATATGTATTGAAATAACACTGGTACTCCAATATGTTTTTTTACATTGTTGGATCTCTAACTTTGGAACATATTAAGGTGTTCTTATTGTTGTAGAAATTCCCTCATTTGGGATATTACAGAATACAATATGCTTTCTCAAGCTTGAGCGCAACCCGCAAAAGTATCTTCTCTCCTCTACTCGACTAACTGACTTTGGCCAACACATAGCCAATTTCAAGCCTTCCCAAGCTCTTATTTCCTTACATTTTATGATTAGATTCATTTTCCCCTAAAATTATGTTTCAAATTTCTAAATATTTGCAATGTATGTATTTTTTCATAATATCATCTAGGTACCAATAATAAAAATGGATTATACAATTTTTTTTGAAAGCATAATGTATGAAGGATTGGACAATAAAGACATGGATTATAAACATCATGGTGAAGAGGACCAACCAGTCTACAACAATGAATCCACAATTTCTATCTACAAAAAAATATGAAGTATCAATATATGAGAAATGATCATATAACAAGTTTGAATATATGTAGCACAACGTTGCATCAATGTGATATTCAATAAATCTATCGAAGCATTTCTAACACCTATAAATGAATTTTTACATATGAAATAAAATATTCCAACCAATCAATATTGTACGATGGAATTGAGAACCCATTAGATTAAGTATATCAAAATTATCTATCAATACTTTGTGATTTCATATTTTCACTAATTTTATGCATAAAATGCAACTTATGAATATTTAGTTTGTATATATGTCCTATCACCATTCTTAATACAAGGACAAAATATTGGACGTATAAGTTCAAGAATTAGGGAGGTAGAAATTCAATAGTTAAGAGAAATTTTAATAAATAGAATCATTGCATTAAAGAAAAAGGATTTTAATATTTGGAGCTTTCATATACTACCAATGGAACTTCAATCAAAAGTATCAAATTTTGGCCAAGCCATTTTTCGAAGAACTTTAATTACCATGTGTATTTGTTGTGGACTATTCTGTTGTTTTTATTGGACATTGAAGTTCTATAAGGATGTGTGTCACATTATAAACTATTCTTATGTGTAGATGTTGTAATTTTGTCTCTATTATTCTAAATTTTTTGTATGAATATGTAAGCATGGGATTGTAAATGATTTTTTAATGTCATATTTTTCTATATTTGTAGTCATTTACTCATATTCTTGTCTTTATTCTCAGTGAACTATTTCCTAGGTAATTGATAGGAGTATGTGTGGTTCTATGTTTTCTTTCTAGTTATTGTTAGTATTTTTTTGATGCATGCATTTGGATATTATATTAGGTGCATTTCATTCTTTAGGCACAATTGGTAAAATTCCAAACTAGTAATGGTTTTTGGGACATAATTTAGATGGGTTCCCCATTCCAAATGAGATGAGGTCTAATTAAAACTTCTCATTGAGATTAAACCTTATTATTGATAAATATCATTTCAACCTATCAATTAATATCAAATACAACTATATACATAAAAGTAGAAAACTCTCCAACTTATTATCTACCATTAATTTACCTTAAATGATCTTTTTGTAAAGTTCATATCTACAACTATTTTTTCTTATCTCTTACCAATATTATGTTTAATTTTTAAATGTATCTATCTCATAGACGTATAAATAATTTATTGTGAGATGACTTAATAAATTAATCATGTACAATATAACACTTTATTTATCTATTACCGATTTTATGTTTAAGAAATTTAAATATTTATAACTCATAGAAGTATACAAAATTTGATGGAGGTGATAAGGTCTATGTTTTCGATTTTTCATTTCCTTGGGAATGATGAGTGGCCGCAACAAATGTATCACAAATGGTAGTAACAGGTAGGTATCAGACACCACATGGCCTATTCATGGCAGAGACTTAACTTTCTCGAGAAACGACATAGATTGCAAGGGTTTTCCATTCGACAATGGCACAAGCATTGGAGGTTTACTATTCAAGTTTCTTTGTTTACTCTCTACAGCACATGCCATTTACAGGTTATTATAATAGGAGTAGTTATATTCTCATTTTTTCTCACCACCATACAATAAAAATTGTTAGCCCAAAAGACTATGTTGATTTGGAGTCCGAATAATAATATATTTTCTCGGTTTTGGGCTTGGAGTCTACTCAATAGAACTTAGAGAAGGTTAAAATGCTATCCAGGTCTCCACCTAGAAAGAGATGAGTTTCGGGGCTTGAATGGAACTCTTTGGGTGCTTTAGGGTTACTAGAAGAGGAAAAAACCTACTCCTCAAAGGCAGTATGTTGGTTATCTGACACCGGGTCATTATACAATCAGGTGAATGCGACGAGTTTGGTAGGTCAAGTTGAAGGTTCGTCGGTGGAACTAATGGTAAGTCCAAAAACCCCTCTAGCTACACCGATTTCTTGTTTTCTTATAAGGGGTTTATAAGATATCATTAATAGTAGTGGCTTTAGTAGGAATGAGGGTCTCAAGACCTGTCTCTTTAAGGACTTGGTGACAAATGACCTCGGTTCGGGCCAAAGGTTGAATAGAACATAGGCATGATAACTTCTAGTAAATCTAAAGGTACATGATATTTCTGAGTCTTTACCATTAGTCAGGTAGGAAGAGGAAACCGTGGAGGTTTTGTTCAAAGGCTTTGCTACTTTGAAGGAAGACGCAGCCTAGAAGCGCCAGGCAAACCCATGAAAGGAAGGGTCAAAAGTCTTTTCCTCATTTTCATAGGGTTTTGAGAATGTGGGTTTTCTAGGATCTGTTCCCATGGACTTGGAGGAGAGGATTCATAACCTTATTTCTGACGCAGAGGGGAATCTAATAGATCTTGAGGTTTTCTTGCAAAATAATCCTTTGTCGGAGGAGATGCTTGGGCTAAATCCTTAGTTTGAGAACCATGATAATGAATGGAAATTGACACATCTGCTTTTTAAGAATGATCATAGGTCTCGTTTGAGGAGGAAGAAGGGTAAAATTATTCAGAAAAAAGAAGAATGTACCAATCTAGTTTCTCGGGGTAGATATCTAGATCTATGAGGCTATGGAAGCATTTGAGCTAATCCTGGTAGGAAGAGCAAAGGGAAGGTACTACTTAGCAAAATATATCATGGTATGGTTGGCAAAGTCTTGGAGCGGGGGTCCAGATTCATAGGTAGAAGTGATTGCACTGGCTCGAGGATGGTTTATGTTCATATTTTCTAGGGGAGAAGTAGTGGACTGGGTTTTGGAGCACAATTAGTGTTTTTGGAAAACACCAATATTTTTCAAGAAATGGACCCTTCTCTTTGATGCTCAAAGAGAAAAAATCAAAGAAATTATTGTTTGGGTGTGCCTTCCTATGAAATTTTTAAGCTGAAATACTAATGCAGTGATTGATTTATTTCGCCGAGTTGTTTATGATAAGTTATTTTCAGATACTTTTAGAAAATTTTGAAATAAACACAACTACAATATTCACTTTTTTTTTTTTTGGTAACTGAGGCTAAAATATATTGATTCAAAATAAAACATTACATCTGCTACAGGTTAGGTTGGTAAGTAGCGCTTAACCAATCCAAACCTTTTTTGATTTCATAGTTGCGTATGTATGGGGTTGCCTCCTTGGAGGAAACTAGCCCTGAAGTAACATCAGATAGAAAATTACAAAATGTGCCATGGCACCAGTGAAGGTAGAGTTTATATGATAATAGCTGGAATGACAAAAAACTATAAAAAGTTGAGAAACTGCGCAATCATGGTGTGTCTGCATCATCCTCTGTGTTTGGAGCTTCTTCCTCGATACGACAGGCATACTCCTACGCTATAGCCTCCTCTTCAAAAGTAGGTTGGTGTGGAGACCTGGAGGCAGGTGTGCAGAACATGGGGGTGACCGGCCGGTACTCAGAATCCGGTACCTGCGTCCAAGTGCCCTCCGAGTCCATTATCCAAACATTCATGTCTGCCCCCTCTGCCTCCTGAATCAGAAGAGGCTCGAATTTACTGGACTTAGGGTGCTCTTGCTGCGCAATGGTGGATTTCCTTCGTCCGCTTCTACTTCTCTGTGTTTCATGAATGCGGGCTTCCTCCTCTTGGTCACGCATAGGGATCTGGGGGGCATCCTTGGAGTGACTACCCGAAGAGGAGCCTTCAAAGGACTCCAAACTGTTATCAGGCCCTCGGTGGTAGTTTCTTGGGAATGCATCACATTGGCCGCCTCTGATTGTTCTTTTTTGTAGTCTCGGAACCATGGGATGATGAAACAAAGGGTAGGTGGGGAAATCAGAGGTATGATGAAGGGTTGCAGACCAGAGACAATGAGTGTGCAGTAAAGTACTGTTGGGCAGGGAGGTGCGTAGTTAGATTTTGTGCAGCTAGAAGGGCTTGGTGATAAGAACGTACTGTCTGCATAATCTAGCATAGCTAAGGTAGCGGAGGTGAGGCATGAATTCATGGATGTGCATGAACGGGAAGGATCTACGTAGCTTGAAGGGTGCATAGGTGGGTTGAAACTGAAATAGAAGAGCCAGAGGGAGAAAAATTTGAGTGACACTATATAAAAGGGCTTCTCATTTTATAGGCCTATGGCACAAGCGAAGATGATGAGCATTATTATGACACGCACGCAGGTGCATTCTGCGATAGATTTCATGTGGAAGCCTGTACTTCAAGCTATGGCAGAGTGTCATATCCATCCGGGAGCTCATTCAAATGATTTCAACTGAGAGGAACCACACATGCTGGTTGTTGCATTTATGTATCTTCAGGATGCCTTTCCTCTGTCACCTCATGCGAATTATCGTAGAGAGGTAGACTCGCTTCAGGTGAAGGCCTGCATAGCATATCCTCATCATCTCAAGCGTGGGAGGGGTGGTCTCCATATCATCCGCATCCTGGGAACTGCAGTATTCACTTAATCATAAGCATAAAATCAGATAGAACAGATATAACGAAATAAAATCAATCACAGGAACACAGTTATTTTTGGATAATTATCCCCGGAAAAACCCAATGCGGGAAAATTGGTGCATCAGATGAGGGTTTGTTTTATTCTTCAGCAGTGGAAATCATTTATAGAAATTTGACGACCATATGTCTAGAATACACCTGAGATATTTTTTTCAAATGCTTCGGAAGAATTTCTGACACATGGGAGGCACCTTTTCTCCATCTACGTCACTCTGCATGGTCTTCTATGCAGGCACTCTACATGGTCTTCTGAGCAGGCACTCTACATGGAGGACCCATGCTACTGCTCAGCGCTATCCCCTCTATGTCCTCCTTCCACCTTCTTCTCCCTCTAATGACTTCCCCTTCCTCCTTCTACCTCTACAACTCTGCCTCTACAAACTCTCCCTCTTAAATCGAACTCTATTCCTTCATAATTGATTTTGTTTGGGTACTGAACGTGTGCCCAACTCTCTTTCCAAATGACCCTCAAGCCTTCTCTTATAATATTCTCATTTATGAATCAAAGACCCAGATTAGATCTCTAATCAATGACTGAGATTAAAATGTGACTTGATCTTCGTTTTCTAGAATATTCACATGCTACTTTATTAATAACCTTCAATTATTTAATTTCACTTAAAAATAATTAAATAGTTTAATAAAGCATGAACCATGTGGAATTTCCAGAAACAGTTTCTGGGTTCATCGGAATATTGATGTCAAATCCTCCTCCAAAAATATGAGAATTGGAACACTTTCGAATGCTACAAAATCAACACTTCCAACTTTAACACCACAACTTTGGTTGGCAGATGTTTTTAGTGCCATAGGCAACAAATTAGGTTTTCTCCTTGAAGCAGACATATCATTCCTTGCAACAAGTGAAAGGAAGGTGGCTCATATATTGGTAAGGCTGGGCCCAAGGGAGGGTTTGGCCAAGAAAATTCAGATCTAGGTTCACAGATATTCTTATTCACAAATAATTTCTTATGAGAAATTACCTTTTAGATGTCATCATTGTGAGAAACATGGGCACCTGGCGAGAGACTGTCTTGTTTGTCTTAGAAGGTAGAGAAGACAAAGGGGAGAGACTGGTCATGTGGGTTGGGAACCAGAAGACGAGACGGAGGTTTCTCAGCCAAAGGAGTTAGGAGAACAACAGGAAGATATTATGGTGCCAATGGAGGTCTAGGAAGAACATACTGGGAGGCTTGGGAGTCAGAATAATCCTGAGAATGATCTTATGTGGGAGGCACATGATGAGGAGGAATTCATTTAACTAGAACCTAAATGTTTTGGGTACATGTACTCATCCTCTATCCCCGTTAAGTTTTTTGATGAAATCATTATTGGATTTTATTTATAGACCTAGTCCCTCTAGGCCTCTTCATGCAAATAATCCTCTCTATAGTAATGTTTCCCTTGCTTTTGACGGTATACTTACTTATATTTTGGGCCTTAATATATCCAGTCTTCCCTCATTGAGCCTTGAGTGTCCTTTACCCTCTCGTATCCCTCTATAAAACCCCACTATAATTTGTGTCATCGGGACAAGGTATATTTCCCTTTTGAATCTGCTGGTGGTCTTGGGATCATCCATGAGACCTCTTTGTGTCCTAAACCCTAGGTAGGAAGTTGAATATTTCAAAGTCTTATCATAAATCTAAAATGGATATCGCTGATGGAAAATAACTTTCCCTAAAAGTGGCACTTACAATAACAGAGGCCTCAACAGTGGTTACCAAATGATAATTATGTCCTTCAATTGTAAATGTTTTTCCAACACCCAGAAGAAGCTGGATTTAAAAAACATTCAATTTTTTTTGTTGTGATGTAATCGTGCTCCCAGAAACCCTTGGTGTTGGAGAAATCGTGTTAACTTCTTTAAGTAAAATTTTGTTAGGCTTATCCTTTGTGTCCATTGATGAAAAAGGAGGATTTGGAGGTATAGAGATGGGCTTCAAAGACAAAAACATTACTTTTAAATTCTTGGGGTTCAGATCTAGTTTTAAGGGTTGAGTTATACTCTTTGGAAATAAGTTTGAACCTCACCCTCATCAAAATATATTGGTTGCGTAAGGATAGGTCCCTTTTTTGGAACAACATATTCTTAAAATCCTTGTTGAATAATTATACCGTAGTTATGGGTGGGGAATTTAATTTCTCTTTAGGATTTTTAGAGTGATGGGGACAATTGGTCCAAGCTAACCTCTTGGCTTATTTTTTCTTAAACAAAATCTGGATGGGAAGGTTCATAGATGTAAATTTAATAAAATCTAATCCTACCTAGAGGAATAAGCATGTTGGAGAAGCTAGGGTGGCTGATATACTGGACCAATTCCTATTAAAGGAGGATTTTTCAATTCAAATTCCATTTTTTAGGCAGTGGATTGGCATTGGTGGGGGCTCCAATCATTTCCCTATATTTTTGGAGCTGAAAGGAGCCAGCAAGAAGCCTAGTTCCCCCTTTAAATTTAACACTTCTTGGCTCAAAGAATTAGATTAAAACAAGTTAGTAAAAGAAACTTGGAGACTCTGAGACAACGATAAAGGCTCCTCCATTTCTCAGTATTTTATGGAAAGCCTTAAAATATTGAAACATGAAATGATTTTATGGAAAAGAGGAAAATAAATTAGCGATGAAGTTATTTAAAAAATAATAGAGGTAGATTTGGAATCTTTGGAAAATTTGGAGGGGGACGGTTATGAGATTAAGAAAAGTGGAATGATAAAACAGATGGTATTGGAAAGAAGGAGGATCTTAAAAGACACAGAACAATAGTGGAGGCTCAAGAGCAGAGAAATTTGGCTTGATGCCGGAGATGAGAACTCAAAATTATTCCAAAACTATGGAAAGGGAACAAAAAACATAAACATTGTATGGGAAATGAAATAAGAAGATGGGGGAGTTGCAAAATCCTTTAATGATTTGGAATATCTAGGAAACTCACAATTCAAATTTTTGTTCAGAGCCCCGACAGAAACCTCAATAGATGAAGTGATTCGGGTGCCCATATTTTCCCTAGATATGCAGAGGAGGAAGATAATGACATACTCATGGCTGCTATAACAAAAGGAGAAGTTTAAGGGGTAATTAAATGTATGTAGAAAGATAAGAGTCCTGGGCCAGATGGATGGAAAGTGGAATTCTTTTAACAATTTTTTGACCTTATAGGTGAAGACCTCACTGAGGTGGAAGATAATCTTGTATCAGAGGATTTGTCCACGAGCCTTTCAAATCAAACTTTATGGATTTAATTCCAAAAATTGATGACCCTCAATGTTTCGAAGATTTTAGACCCATCTCCCTTTGTAACAACATTTATAAAGTTGTCGCCACAATCATAGATAACTTCCTCAAACCAATTCTATATATAAATATTTATAAGGAATAGTTCAGTTTCCTTGATGGAAGGCACATCCATGAGGCTATTGGGGTATCTCAGGAAACTTTGCGTAGCATAGAAAAACATAATAAAAATGGTTTTATTGTCAAAATTGATCTGTATAAGGCTATGACACAATTAGTTAGTTGTATTTTCATCTATTGTTGACACACTTAAGTTTTGGTATTGGATTCATAAATTGGGTTATGGGATGAGTTTCAAAT
This sequence comes from Pinus albicaulis, assembly GCA_034641835.2. Lineage (NCBI taxonomy): Eukaryota > Viridiplantae > Streptophyta > Pinopsida > Pinales > Pinaceae > Pinus > Pinus albicaulis. Next base: position 638,961,132 of record CM076579.1, read on the forward strand.
ATGAGCTCCACGGTTCTTGTCAATGTAGCAGCTTCTCCCTTTTTTCATAGTCAGAGAGGACTGAGACAAAGGTGCCCGTGTCTCGTTTACTTTTCCTTCTTGTAGTAGGAGGAATAATCCAATTGATCCTTGCAGCCAACTAAAGGGTGTAGTTTAAAGGAATTGAAGTAGCAATAAATATATATATCACTCATCTCCTTTTTGTTGATGACATTCTCTTGTTCAATGATGGATCTAGGGGTGAATTAAATCAACTAAAATTGTCTCTAGATTTATTTCTAAAAGCCACAGGGATGTGTATCAATGATCAAAAATCTGTTATTGTGCATGATGGCCTCTCAGTTGTGGAGGTCAATAGGATCCTATCAATTTTTCCTTTTGAAGAAAAACCTATGATGGAAATTTTCAAATACCTAGGATTCCATCTCAAGCCAGACACCTACAGGAAAAATGATTAGAAATGGTTGATAGAAAAAAATGAAGAGTATCAAACATTGGAGTTTTAAGTCGATTTCGAGAGCTAGGAGGTTGGTAATTATTAAATCGGCCTTAATAGAAATCCCATCCCACCGGATAGTTGTTACCTGGGTTCCGAGAGGTATTTTCCCCCAGATCATAAAATTATGTGGTCGTTTTTTGCGGGCTGGTTTAAGGGAGGATGTTGTACTTCCATGGGTTGCATGGGAGGAAATAGCTCACCAAAAGTATTGGGAGGATGGGGAATAAAGGATCTACCATCTTTTGTGAACTCTCTAGTGGAAAAATCTAGGTGTCGTTTATTGTTTATGGATAAGATATGGACAACAGTTGTAAAATGGAAATATATAGATCTAATTTCCATGGATGACTAGGTGCGAAGAATGAATAAAAAATCCAAAAACTCCTTTGTCATATGGAAGCCTACTTTAGACTCTTTTGATCTTATTATAGAAGGACTTGATTAGAAAGTTGGCGACGAAAGAAGGCTTGGAGTGGGTGTGGATCCTTGGGCGGAATGTAGTGAGGGTTACACCCTTCCAAGGGAGTTACCAGATCATCTTAATGAATAGGGTATTTACATTCTAAACCAGATTGTAAATGAATATCTTACAATGATATCGAACCAAGGCTGGAAATATGTTGAGTACCTTCACCTTCAGCCTCATTGGGGAGAAGACTGGAAGGGTTTTATTAGGGAATTACATAGATCAAATGTTAGGATTAGTGAAAGGGTGGACAAGATTCATTGGGTCCATTGCCCCAATGAACATTATTCTCCAAAATTCATATATAATTTCCAAATGGTAAGGAGAGCAAGTGGGGAGCATTCATGGTTTATAAGCAACTATGAAAATTAAAATTACCAGTGAAGTAAAGATTTTTATTCTGGCACATTCTTAAGAACAAAGTTCCCATGTTGGAAAACCTATATATAAGGAACAAGCACGGGCCTAGTTGGTGTACTTTGTAAAAAAACTCTGAAGAAACTACTTGTCACTTGTTTTTAAGTTTCCCTTTCACCATTAAAACTTGGGAGACAATGTTCAACCTTTTGGGCATCAGACTCTATTGGAATGGTACAAGCATAGTGGAAGCCTAGAAAAATTAGTGGTCCTCTACCACTGATGAAAATCTAAGGGAAATAACCCTGATCATCACTTGGGGTATTTGGTTGGATAGTAATAAAGGTGTTTTCCAAGACACTACCACACCTTCACACACAATTGCGGCATAATGTGCCTTAATATGTGAATTAATACCTTCATTTTATCCTAAAATTATTCCTAGAAATGTTAGAGAAGATAAGATAATGCCACACATTCCATGGGCCTACTTTGATGGGGCTCCAGATGAAAAAAAGAGATGTGAGGCAGGCTTGATCATTCATGTTAATGAACATAGATTTCTAAAAGCTTCAGTGGTTATTGAAACACGGTCAAACAATTATGTAGAACTTCAAACTCTGAAACTTATATTGTGTTGGCCGAAACAATTGGGGATAGAATCAATACATAATTTTGGTGTCTCTTTCAATGTTATAAACTAGACAAAAAATGTGCAGAGATTTCAAAATCATATTTTGGTTCCTATATTAGAAGAAATTTCTTACTTAATTTTTTTTTTTGTTGATATTTCTATTTGTCACATATACAGGGATCAAAACGTTGAAGTCGATCCCCTTTCTAAGGAAGGTCTGCAATAGGTTCTGGGCAAATGACATATAACAAAATCAGTGATAAGGAAGATCCATTTGTTGTACCAACCACCATATCATGGATAATCCAATTTTTTATATATACCACAATCATTTTAATTTTTGGCTACTTTGGATCATCATAATTTTTTGTATATATGGCTTTATGTAAAATGATACTATATGAATTATTTCTTAAAAATATATTGTTTTTTCTAACCGGGTTGCTTTCTTTGTTAATGGAGAGGCCCGGTTCATGTCTACGAAGAATTTATGTGCTTTTTTTATCTAAGCAATTGGTTTCCTCCCTTCCCCAGGAATATTGTGCTTTCATTTCTTTGTCAATGTGGATTCATAGTACTCAAGAATGCTCAAATGCATCTACATATGTAACTTTTTATTGGATTAATAAAAAAATTGTTTTTTCCCTTAGAAAAAAAGAAGTATAAACAATTTATTATAATATTTTTTAATAAATTAAAATATTTTATTTATCCATTACCAATGTAATGTTTAATAATTTTAAATATACATATCTCATAGAAGCATAAATTTTATTTTATTTATGTAACCAGAATGAGAAATTCATATTATTAAGAAATTTCCCGATGAGCACAACATGCACATTAATGGAGGGTCGATTCAAATAGTCTTTTGAGAATCATGCTCAAAAAAATAGTATTTAATTCTTCATAATTTATATGTCTAGTGTGCCTAAATTGTTATGCTGATGAGGGTATATGTGAGAAAAATACTCAAAATATTACAAAACTTGCACAACATGTTAATTCATCAGGGAAGGATGAGCATTCCCTAAATTTGCGCTCCAAAACTTAAGAGGAGGAGGATAATTTAAGAGAGGAATTTATTGTGCACTATCATTATTGGAGGAAGAGTATTCCATATATGTCTTGTTGATTAATAGTTGCAATTCATCCACCTTTTCATGGAAAATAGACACCTCAACTTTAGTTCTCTACAAGGTGGTTGCTTGTTCAATTAACATTTCCGTACATGTGGTCAGATTAGCTATAGTATTAATGACATAAATTTTTATATTTGAAAAATCTTCTTGAAGGAGGGAAGCATCAATCCATTGATTTTCTTATCTCCTCATCGAGAGAAGCCATGAATACTACCCTGAATCTCTCCTAATCCAAATTGAATGTAGAGGAATAAAGTTGAGCCTTAGAGGAAATGTATTTAAAATTATTCTTCACCCCAACATAGATGTTCTATCCCACAGGATGTCACATATTTATTAGTAGCTGAAATATTAACTAACTCATTCATACTAATGAATGTTTCTTGATCCAAATTATCAAATTTTTAAACCAAATACTAATCCCATTCCACCATATGCCCCAGGAGAAAAAAACAAAATTCACATGAGTAGATGGGCACTCATTGTGGGAGAAGCATACTAATGATTTAACTTTAGAGGGTGCAAATAGTGAGAGTGATAGGTGGTCTCAAATTCCTCTTAGAGTGAAGTAATACCCCCAAAATCCTGAAATTGTACCAATCTTTCTACCCATTTCATTGTTTCATCTAGAATGTTCATTAAAACATTATAGGGAGAGCCTATATATGGGAGACAAAGGATGAAATTTCCTAAGATTCCCAAAATCCTTTTGGATTGAAAATAACCAATCATAACTTCTAACACTCTCAATATCATCCCCAATACCCTAAACCTTATTAAGCTCTTTAGATATAATATTTAACTAGGTTCCTGTCACAACCATAATAGATCATTTCAATTAAGATGTCCACAAAATCATTAAAAACGGGACTAGAGACTGGATGTGGGGAAATGGAATCAAATTCCCTATTAAGTTTCCAATTGTAATATTATTTATGATTAGATTCATTTTGCCATAAAATTATGATTCAAAGTTCTACATATTTGCAATGCATATATTTTTCGTAATAACATATAGGTACAAATAATGAAAAAGGATTATACATTTTTTTGTAAACATAATGTATGAAAGAGTGAAAAATAATGACATGGATGCTAAAAATCTTGGTAAGGATGACCAACCAATCTACAAAAATGACTTTACAATTGTTATCTACAAAAAAGGATGAAGTACCAGTACATGAGAAATAATTAGATAACAACTACTGAATATTTGTAGCACAAGGTTGCATCAATAGGATATTCTATAAATCTATTGAAGCATGTCTAAAACCTATAAATGATTTTGAACATATGAAATAGAATATTACAACCACGTGATATTTTACAATGGAATTGTGAACCCATTAGATTAAGGATATGAAACTTATGTATCAATACTTTTTGATTTCATATTTTCAACACTTTTATGAACAAATTGTAACTGATGTAATATTCTCAAATTTTCACATGATATTTGGAATATTAGAGTTCTTAATAAACTTAATTAATTAATTAAATAAAAGGGTGTAAGGACCCATAATCCTCAAATATTAATAAAAATCCACTTTTGGTGTGTGTATGTGGATATTTCAAATCTAGATCTACATAATGGAGTAGTAGAGAAACTACTTAATGTGAAAGGAGTGGAGATCATGTCTCATTAATGAGATAGATCATGGAGGTTGATACAGTCAGCTAAGATCTTGTAAGGGATCAAACATAAGATCATAGAGAATTTATGATGATATGATGGAGGAATGGTGCATTTAATGCAAACATGATGGAGAGGGTGATCATTGCATTCACACATGATGGAGATCATGAAATGAAAACGCAGTCAACATGCAGACCTATGTCCACAAGTACAATGTAGTTAAGAGGAAGGCCAATGCATGAGAAGGCTAATAATCTATATAAATAATATTAAGGCACAATAGAAGGCATGTTGGAGATTATTATTGATGTATGATCTATTTAGATCTGGAATTTTCATGTGACATTCCATGCTTTCTTGGGATGTTTAGAAAAGATTGCAAGTGTTGTTTAGCACTAGGTGTTCCTGGTCGGGAATCCCACCTCTTTCCTTGAGTGATATCTTGGGAGAGGATTTTAATTCATTCTACATTAGTCATTGGTTCTGCATATCTTTTCCTACTTTCTGCAGAACAATCATATTCAAAAATTGCACGTTTTTGAACATCAGTTTGAGAGGAGGAGGTTTCCCTTCAATATTTCAGCTGAGGAACCGGTGAAGGATTCATCCTATCACCTTGAGCTTCATGACCAGCCTTCCAATTATTTAGATATATACCAAGCATAAAGCCATCTATTATTCATCTTCCAACAACAACAATCCCTTCATTAGTTGCGCAGAGTAGTCTTCTAGATCCAAGGGAGAAAAGAAGTTACTAGTATTTCAGCTAGTAATCCTATGAGGGATCATCCCCTCACTTTTCCATCCCTATTTCCATCAACCTGGAGTCTATTGCAGCTTTTTTCAGCAGGAATAGAGCCTTTCCCTCTTGGACAGTGTAGTTTTTATAGCAGCTGCATATTCAGTTGTTGCAATCTGAAGGAGGAAGAAGAGGAGACAAGATCTCAAGCTCCTAGCTTGTAGATCTGAAGGAGGGATCAACCCTCAAAGCTCACATATGTTTGTAGAAAATATTGCAGCCATATTTAGATCATATCTAGCTTCAGATATATATAACCCAGTATTCAAAGGATCAAACCCTAGGAGGGTGATTTTCCAATGTTGTAGATCTGGAAAATCCTTTCTGGGTTATCTTGGGTTCACATCACATTGGCCAAATCTTGAATCTCGTCATCATCAAAGCTCTTGAGCTCCCTAGATCTGAATTTCCTTTTGCAACAGTTTCATGTGTATCAACAGTAGAAGGGACAACACAATATTTCTTCCTGTAAGCTCACCAGTTACGCAGTGCTAGTTGTAGCATCATTGTAGGGTGATTCTAGGCCATCTGTTTGGCTATATCTACTCATAGTTTGTACATTTTGTAATTGTTTCCTCTCCATATAGTAAAATTTCTCACCTTCTCTGTAAATCCTGATGTTTTATTTAGATTTATTTTTTACTTAGTTGCAGTTCTTATATTTTTTTTAAGTATTACTATATTCTCCCTTTTGGGATATTACAGTGGTATCAGAGCATGATCTTTGGCTCATCTTGTGGACATTTTGACACCATAAGAAAAGCAGATAGTAGAGATCTTTATGGAGGGATTAATTTTTTCCTCATCTTCCTTTAGATATATGAAGGATGTTTCTAAGGAGATCAAAGAAGCAAGAAGAGAAAGGCAAAGAGAAACCTTAAGAAGGTTTCAAGATGAAGAAGGTCCCAACATTTCTTTTCAGCAACAAAAAATATCGGAGAAGCAAAGAGCTTCACATTATTCCACTAGATCCACTTCCTTTGAGAAAGAGAATTGGTCTGAATATGATGAAGTGTTGGGGCATGAGACCCTAAGTGAATATCTATATAAATACAATTCACAACCTAGAGCATTGAAGGAGAATCTCTTTCTCCAACAGTTTCTGCAACTCAAAGAAGAGAGGAGATCCAGAAGTAGTAATAGAAGAAAGAGGCATCGATTCTTCTTGCCTACATTTGATGGGTCTTCCACTAGCACATTAAGGGCTTGGAGGGAAGAATTATTTACCTTATTTTTGAAATATCCTATATCAAAAAGAGATGTTGTGGATTTTGCAACGCTACACCTAGAGGGTGAAGCGAGAAAATCGTGGTTCAGTCACTTGTCACACTGAAAGTGTCTACTTATGTAGATTTTATGCAAAGGTTGAAGAAGAGATATGGTATGGAGAAACCAGAGACATCTCAAATAGTGACATCTCCCGTCATCAAGGAGATAATGCATGAAGATTCAAGAGAAGATGTTCTCATTATCACTCAAGAGGAGGAGCCTCTACCACCACCAGCTGCATATGTGCTTACATCAAGAGGAATATCACTTGCATCTTTGCAAAATGGTCTTCAATTCTTGACATTTGGAACCCCATGCATGATTGATGAAATTCATGAGCATGAGGAGATAGATACCAGCGCTAGTACACTTGTATAAGTGTAACCATCACTCTTACCAGCGATTGGAGAGACCTTTGCACCAGAAGAGGAGACTCTTGTGATCTTGCTAGATGTTTCTGAATCTCATTTGATCCAAGATATGCATCCACTTTCATCTCATATTGTTTCAGTACCTCTTATTGAAACTTATGGGGACATGCCATCAGGACTATTGGATGACCAAGGGTTAGACCATCATGCTGATTTGGAGAAACATTATATCACTGCATAAAGGATATTTATCTAATCAAGGAAGAGATGAAGAACCATCCTAGTTTGTCATGGGTGAACTACATTCAACCTCTTGAGTTGAAATGTGGAATTTCAGAAAATGGGATGAGTATGATCCTATGTAGAATGGCCGGCTATGAGTTTAGCATTGTGCCTTGCTTTGAGACAGCACATGTATAACCTTGAAGATCTACAACATTGTTAATGAGTAGAAATGAGAAGAAGAGAACCCATTCCTCATGGGAGAAATCATATGTCAGCTTCATTCATGAAGCAATGGAGGAAAAGATGATAGATGGTAGACATATTGAGATGATAAAAATTTTCTCCTTTCTAGATGACACTTTCTCAATGGGCATCTCACAGCTCAAAGAGAAACTTCTACCTGCAGCAGATCCAGAACCTTATTGGTTTTGGAGGGCCATTGATGAGAAGAAGGTCTCATGGAGAGATCTCACTGGAGGTGCACTTCAACATATCATGGAGTGAAAATTTATTCATTAGTTTAAGGTGGATGGTATTCTACAATGGGAGGATACAATTTATTTGCAGAATGAGATCCATCATCTTCATTGGGATGAATGGTTAATGATATGAAGCAAGGGGTTGCGAAACCACTTGCAGATCTATAATATAGGCCGACAAGAAGTATGGTTGCGCTATTTTCTCTTGGGTGAGTATGGCTACCACTCAATGAGTCATAATTTTCTGATTCATGCCTTACACATCACTCGAAGAATGTAGAATAAGAAGGCATGGTTACTTTGGTTGTTGATGAGAGAGTATGCATATCACATGTTATATCTTATGTCCTTGAATTTACTCTTGTTTGGGATATGTGTCATGTATTTACATGTATTTTTGTTTGGGATGTATCTCATGTTCATGTATGTACTTGGGTTTGGGCGAAGGCATAACTCTCACATGATGTGGCATAAGGGAGCTTGTTTGTATTATGTTGATAAGAAATATCACATGCCCATTACTATATTGTTGCTCAATGACTTGCATCATGATAATGCAAGGAGGCAACAATAATCCTTGTTGCTATGGTTACTATTAGGAGAGTATGGGATGATTTCTTCCCATACATTGCATGACATTGTTGGAGGATGGAAATAGGAGGCCTTACAAAGTTGGATTCTATTGGGGGATTATGGTCACTGTACATGGTATAATGATGATGTGATGGGGCATCAAGATGTCTTATTAAGGTGGCTTCTCTTGAGAGAATATGGCCACTACAATTGGTACAATGATGATGCAGTATGTCAATAAGAGGAATTGTTGAGATGGCTTCTTTTTAGAGAGTATCGCTCTCATATTCTCATTGATGTTGATTTGGCATGGCAACAAGAAGCATTGTTGCAGTGGCTTCTTTTGAGAGAGTATGGCTCTTTTGTTTGTTTTCATGATGATCTAGCATGGCAGTAGAAGGCTTTGCTACATTGGTTGTTATTTTGAGAATATGGTTTGACATTTTTCATGTTTTCCCATATGTATCTACTTCTTTTTTTTCACTACGATGATGTAATGTTTGATTCCTACATGGCCAATAGGGCTAATGATGAGGACATTGATAGATGTAATCTACTCTATATATCATGGGTTGAAGAGATAATTCATGAGTTGGGACTTTCCACTTGGGGAGTGAACCACTTCATATTATGTATCTCATGTATAGAGGAGAACTTGGGTCATCATATCATTTCCCCTTGGAGATTCATTGATGAGGAAGGGTATCTAACTTTTCAGTTGGAAGCCATTCTAGACATTCTAGAGAGGCAACTTTGAAGTTGGACATGCATGACACATTGTCACAGATGGGAAGGCCTTCCACATGAGGATGCCATTTGGAGGAAAGATTCTTGCTGTAGCATCCAATTTTGCGGTTGCTTGAGGAAAAGAAACATTTTTCCAGGGAGGACTATAATATTCTGAAATTTTCACATGATATTTGGAATATTAAAGTTCTTAATAAACTTAATTAATTTAGTAAATAAAAGGGTGGTGGGGCCCATAATACTCAAAGATTAATAAAAATCCACTTTTGGTGTGTGTATGTGGATATTTCAGATCTAGATCTACATAATGGAGTAGTAGAGCAACTACTTAATGTGAAAGGAGTGGAGATCATGTCTCATTAATGAGATAGATCATGGAGGTTGATACAGTCAACTAAGATCTTGGAAGGGATCGAACATAATATCATAGAGAATTTATGATGATATGATGGAGGAATGGTGCATTTAATGCACACATGATGGAGAGGGTGATCATTTCATTCACACATGATGGAGATCATGAAATGACAGCGCAGTCAACATGGAGACATATGTCCACATGTACAGTGCAGTTAAGAGGAGGGCCAAGGCATGAGAAGGCTGATAATATATATACAGAAGATTAAGGCACAATAGAAGGCATGTTAAATATTATTATTGATGTATGATCTGTTTATATCTGGAATTGTCATGTGACATTCCATGCTTTCTTGGGTTGTTCAGCAAATATTGCAAGTCTTGTTTAGCATTGGGTGTTCCTGGTCAGGAATCCCACCTTTTTCCTTGAGTGATCTCTTGGGAGAGGATTTTACTTCATTATAAATCGGGCATTGGTGCCACATATATTTTCCTACTTTATGCAGAATATCCATATTCATAAATTGCACATTTCTTAAGATCAATTTGAGAGGAGGAGGTTTTCCTCCAATATTTCAGTTGAGGAGCCGATGAAGGATTCATCTTATCACCTTGAGCTTCAAGATCAACCTTCCAGTGCTTTAGATCTATATCAAGAATCAGGCCATCTATTTTCATCTCCCAGCAGTAGGAATCCCTTCAGAAATTGCGCAGTGCAGTCTTGTAGATCCAAGGGAGGAAGGAAGTTACTAGTATTTCAGCTAGTAATCCTATGAGGGACCATCCCCTAACCTTGAAATCCATATTTCCATCAGCCTGGAGTCTATTGCAGCATTTTTCAGTAGGAATATTTCCTCTCCCTCTTGGATAGCATAGTTTTTATAGCATCTACATATTCAGTTGTTGCAATCTGAAGGAGGAAGAAGAGGAGACAAGATCTCAAGCTCCTAGCTTGTAGATCCAAAGGAGGGATCAACCCTCAAAGCTCAGATCTATTTGTAGAACATATTGCAGCCATCTTTGGATCAGATCTAGCTTCAAATATATATAACCAAGTAGTCAAAGGATCAAACCCTAGGAGGGTGATTTTCCAAAGTTATAGATCTGGAAAATCCTTTCTAGGTTATCTTGGGTTCCCATCACAATGGCTAGATCTTTAATCTTGGAATTTTCGGAGCTCCCGAGCTCCCTATATCTTCATTTCCTTTTGCAGCAGTTTCATGTGTATCAAAATAAGAAGGGACAATGTAGTATTGCTTCCTATAATCTCTCCAGTTACGCAGTTCTATTTGTAGCATCACTGTAGGATGATTCTAGGCCATATCTTTGGCTAGATCTACTCATATTTTGTACATTGTGTAACTAATTCCTCTCCATATAATAAAATGGCTCAACCTCCTTGTAAATCCTAATGTTGTATTTAGATTTATTGTTTACTTAGTTGTAGTTCTTATATTATGTTTAAGTATTATTGCATTCTCCCTTTTGGGATATTACAACTGATGAGTATTTCTTTTGTATATATGTACTATCACCATTTTTTAGACATGGAAAAAATCTTGGACATAAAAGTTCAAGAATTAGGGAGGTAGAAGGCCAATAGTAAAGATAAATTTTAATAAAGAGAATAATTTTATTCAAGAAAAATGATTTTAACATTTGGAGATTTCATGTGCTACCAATAGACCTTCAATGATAAAAATAAAATTTTGGCCAAGCCATTTTTAGAAGAACTTTATGTACCATGTGTATTTTTTGTGGACTACTGTGTTGTTTTTATTTAGCATTGAAGTTCTATAAGGATGTGTGTCACATTATAGACTATTCTTATGTGTAGATGTTGTAATTTTTTATTTATTACTCTAAAAATGTTTGTCTGAATACGTAATCATGGGATTGAAAATTATTGTTTAGTGTTAGATTGTTCTAGTTTTGTAGTCATTTACTCATATTCTTGCCTTTATTCTTAATGAACTATTTCTTAGATCATTGATCAGAGTATGTGTGATTCTATGTTTTCTTTCCAATTACTATTAGTTTTGTTTAGATGCATGAATTTTCATATTTAATTAGTTGCATTTCATTCTTAGGACCTCACTTGTAAAACTCCAAACTAGTAATGGTTGTTGGGAAATAATTTAAATGGGTTCCCTATTCCAAATGAAACGAGGTCTAATTATAACTTCTCAATGATATTAACACTTATTATCGATAAATATCATTTCAACCTATAAATTGATTTCACATATAACTATCTACATAAAATTAAAATTCTCTCCAAATTATTATCTACAATTAATTTACCTTAAATTATGTTTTTGTAAAGTTAATATCTACAACTAATGTTTCATATATATTACCAATATTATGTTTAATATTTTTAAATTTATATATCCCATAGAAATATAAACAATGTATTGCAAAATGTCTTACTAAATCAATCATATATAATATAACGCTTTATTTATCCATTACTGATCTCATGATTAAAAAATTTAAATATATCTATCTCATAGAAGCATAAAGAGTTTATTATAGCATGTCTTAATAAATCAATCATGTATAATAAACCATTTATTGATCCATTACCAATCTTATTTTTAATAATTTTAAATATATTTATGTCATAGAAGTATAATTGTTTATTTATTTACTTAACCAGAACGAGAAATCAGTATTACTAAAAATTATCTTGATGAGCACAACATGCACATTAATGGAGGGTTGATTCAGATAGTTTTCTGATAATCATGCTCAACCAAATAGTATTTAATTCTTCAAAATTTATAATATTTAATGTGTCTAAATTTCTATTTTGAAAAGGGTATATGTGACAAAAGACACTCAAAATTTTACAAAACTTGAACAACATGTTAATTCATCTGAGAAGGAGGATCATCCTTGAAGCTATGCTCCCAAAATAAGAGAAGGAGGAGAATTTAGGTGAGGAATTTCTTGTGCACTAGAGTTGTTGGAGGAAGAGTGTTCCATATATGTCCCATTGATTAATAGTTGTAGTTTTTCCACCTGTTGATGGAAACTAGATACCTCATCTTTAATTCTCTACATGGTGGTTTTTTGTTCAATTAAGATGGTCATACACATATTTAGTTCAGCTATAGTATAATTGACCTAGATTTTCATACTTAAAACATATTTTCGAAGGAGGGAAACTTGACACATTAATTTTCCTATCTCCAACCTAAGATAGGCCATGATGACTACCCTGAACCTCTCCCAGTCTAAATTGAATGTAGAGGAGGAGAGTTGAGCCTTAGCAGAAAGATATTTCAAATTCTTCTTCACCCTGACATAGATATTCTATCCCATAGGATGTCACATATCTATTAGTAGTCCGTTGTCCTTTGAGATAATTGGGGTCAATAATTATGCCAAAGCATCTATACTGTTTTTTTGTGTTTTGAAAATTTGGATGACCAATGTATAAGATAAAATATGCAAACAATTATTGATTAAATATTTCAGATAATATTAGAAAATATAAGTAAGGGCTGCTTGTTTATCTCACACAGTGATTAAGATTTTGCGAATGGTTAAGTAGATTTATGTAAGAAGATATGATTATCAAATATTTAGATTAAATTATTTAATTAATCATAAGCTTGAAAACCTTTAAACAATGTCTAAAAGTTCAACAAAATACATTTAACATTATCAAGATGCTGAAAATTTATAAATGAAAGGGACTTACATCAATAAGCTGTTCAATAAATCATTCTTTATATTCATAATAACTTCATGAGGAATTATAAGATAACTGAAAAAAGTTAATCTCACCTGGTTATCTTGATAACAATTAAACATATGAAGAGACAAAATGTAATGATATTCTCAATTAGTCCTAAGGTAATGGGAATATTCATTTTTGTTTTATTTTTCTGTTTCATGAATAAAAATGTAAAGGAGGATCATAAAACTCCTAAACAACAAATAAATCAATGCCAAATGTGAAAAAAGGCTAAATCTTGGATATGTAAGCAAGAACCCTTAGGTGTGAAAGGGGTTGGATATTTTAACTGGGTCAACCATGACCAAATCTACAGCATTGTCTTGGAGGAGTGGCCATCAATGAGGCATAGCATAGTTTTAGATGGAGATGGCTTGTGTGAAAGAAGCTATTTAATTGAAGGTGGTTTACGGTTTACAAGCTCTTAACTTATAAAACAAACAGGATCGAAGAATGAAAAGGTTTTTGAATGATATCAGATTTCTAAAGTATTGTCTGTTTAGACATACAAGCTTTCTTTGGTTGTTTAGCCTAGATTACAAATGTTGTTTAGCATTGGGTGTTCATGATCAGGAATCCCACCTCTTCCTATTGAGTATCTCTTGGGAGAGTCTTGTATTGTATAGTCCACTATCTGGCTTGAGGCCAATCTTCTTCTTCCAACTACAACACATATCCTGTTGTGGGTTTGGTTTTCTTTCAAAGCTGTAGCAAGTGGAGGCTAGATCTACTAATATCTAGACCATTCTAGAGCTCCTTTTCAGTGCAGAAGGCTTCTATCCCATTGGCAAAAGAGTGTTGGATCATTGGAGCACCATTTTCAGATCTTGCCATGTGGCCAATCATGTTCTAAACCCTACAACGCAATTTTACTTCCAGATATGCATTTTTACTATAGGTGTTGTTGCAGGGTCTTTTGGCACATCTTTTGGAGGAGTGGTTTTCAAGTGTTGGGGATCTACCCTTCACCTTTTAGATCCATTGAAGATGATCATTTTATTGTACATATCAGATCAGATCTGAAAATTACTGAATATATAAATAATTTTGTAGATCTGCAGATTTAGATCTCATATCTACTCCTTGTACATGGTCTTTTGCTGAAAACCCCAAGGGGATTTTAAAGAGGAGACTATCTAGTGTATAGGTCTGTTATAGATATGTTATAGATCTGACTTTTCATGCACTGATTTTCTCTACATATAAAGTGTAATCAACTGCTATTGTAGCTCATTAAAATAATGTTGTCATTCCTTTTTCAGTCTACATATGCGATTGCAACACCTATTTTTGAGGATTTTCTTCCATTGGAGATTTCTATTTCCTGTTGTACATCTTATGGGTCATCTTCTCCATATATTTTTCTGTTATAAATGTAAACAAAGAGTCTCATTATTGGCCTCTTGCTATGTTTTAGATGATATGCATTATTTTACTACATATCTATCTTCTATTGTTGCATTCCCCATTTGGGAATATTAAAGTGGTATCAGAGCATCATCTTGGCACAACTTGTGCATTCTAAGAAACCAATATGTCTTCTGAAGAGGAGAAGCCACTTACTAATAGAGAGAAGAGGTATCAAAATAGAAGATAAAATAAATCTGATTACACCAATGACCATGAAGACAAGGGCAAAGCCCCTGCATCTGGAAGTGAAGAAGAAGGAAAGGACTTTGCTAAGATCCTTTTGAGAACCATGCAAGATCTTGCTAGAGAGATCAAAGAGATGAGATTGGACAGAATCAAAGAATATCCTAAGACATTTCGTCTTGGAGAAATCTCTGGCATGTCTCACCACTAGAATGATCAACTAGTGCATCAGCCACAACTTTCCCAATGCTCTACCATGCCTACCTTTTTGGCTGTGGGAAATGAAGGGTTTCAAGAGAAAGAATCCCTTGAATAATATTTTGAAGAATATGAGTCTCAAAATCAGAGATTCAAATATCACTTGAGTTTCCAAGAGTTTTGTCACCTCAAGGATAAATGAAGACCAAGGCATCATCATAGAGATGGTGGATTCACTCAGAATCATGATCGACATCACTCTATGGGAAGATTATTTTTACCCAGTTTTGATGGGTCATCCAAGTGTTCTGCCAAAGCATGGGTAGAATAACTTGACATCTACTTTCAATTGAACAAGGTTCGAGAGATGGAGGCTATCAAGATTGCAGCGCTGCACTTTGAAGGTGAAGCACATGACTAGTGGTTCCATGGCTTGTCTACATTGGGTCATGCCAATGTCACTGCTTATTCAGAGTTCAATAGAAGGCTAGTAGAAAGGTTTGATAGAAGAGATCTATAGGCAGCATTCATGAGCATTTCGAAGTTGAAACAATTAGGTAATATAGAGTCTTACATTTCTGAATTTTTAAGATTATCTATTATGGTTCCTGATTTTTCTGCAGTTAGGAGGGTGTATATGTTCATTCATGGCTTAGATGAACCTCTTCATGGGTTGGTTAAATATACCAATCCCACTACCCTGCATGATGCTATTGAAAGGGCTAGAGAGCTTTAAGATGCCTTGCCAAAATCAAAGGCAAGCTTTCAGCATAAGCCCTCTTTCCCTTCAAAGGGAAAGAAAGAAAAATCTGCTCCTTCCAAGGAGAGCTCATACAAGAAGCCTCTTGATGAATAAGTCCAGAGAGATCTAAGAAAAAGGAAGCTATTCTTCACTTGCCAAGAATCATGGGCAGCTGGACATAGAGGTGCTACTGGAAAAGTACATTACATAGAGGTCTTCTTAGATGTTGAGGAGGAAGAAGAAGATGAACCAAGAAGAGGCCACAGCGCTGACACTACAAGAGTAGAGCCAACACCATCAGGAGATGGAGATGGAGCATTTTATCCTATTGGAGGGGCTCTTACATATTTGAGAGCAGTACCTAAGTAATTGACCTTAAGAGTTCAAGGTTCCATCTTGAATCAAAGGGTCTTTGTTCTGATTGATAGTGGGGCAACTCATAATTTCATTGATGCCCATATAGTGAAAAGGAGGGCAATACCCACTAATACTTTTGAGGGATTCTCTATTTTGGTCCCAGGAGACAAAACAATGCAATGCATGCATTATGTCCCATCACTTTCATTCGCCATGGGAACTTATACTTTGGTTGATCACTTCTTTGTGGTTGACATACCAGACACCAATGTTATCTTGGGTGTTAAATGGTTGATTACATTGGGGAAAGTCACCACTGATTGGGAGGCTTTGCAAATGGAATGGGTGGACAAGAAGAGTGGTGAAACTCAAATTATCAAAGGCATGCATACATACCCCTCACATACCACTTCAACACAAATATTAGAAATGGATTTGGGTAGTGGAAGAAACAACCTTACAATCCCATCTATCATTCTCATGAGGTTGCTGCATGGGACACTTCTATCTACTGGAAAACCACATGGGAGGCTACTTGATACAGTTTCTGTGGTATATCTCTCACCACATGATGCTCCAAATTCAGATCTAGGAGGTATGGGAGCATTGGAAGATAATAATACAGCATTGGGAGGCTTTGGTAGGCTCAAGGAGGAGGGATATTTTCTTCCCTCATCATCATCACCCACTCTCATTTCTGATTTTGCGCTGTGGGATGAGAAGAATGCAAGTAATGGCCTTCCAACTCATATATTTGGCATGGGAAATGTTAAGGAGAAGAGAAACAACATGATAAACATTTCTGTTGATAGATTATCAGCGCTGTCATTGTTGGGGGGTTTAGATCCATACTAAAATTCCCAACTGTTGGTGGATTATTCCAAGGATATTCACACTTGTATGATACTTGATGACCATATGCATGAAGATGCCTACCTAGTCCATGAAGGAGTCATATATGATCATGGTAGTATCTTCTTATCTATAGCCTCCAAGCTCAAGGATAAGTTGCTACAAAGGGCCTATAAAGGGTTCTGTTTCAACCATACCTATTCTATGAAGATCTACAATATCATCATGAGGAGCTTTGAATGGGAAGGCTTTGGAGGAGAACTACATCAGCATTTTCAAGAATTCATGGACCATGTGGAGTTGGGACAGAAATATGACTCTATGAGAGAGTTGTTTCAGCCATATCTTCCTTCTTTTTAGAGAGGAGATGAATCTATGCACCAATCCATTTTTATGAGGAGGATTTTTGGTGAAGAACATGCTCATGTAAAGCATGCTTTATTTTCTGATTGTATGCAGTATTTCACCATGTTTATTCAGGCCATGACTCCATGGAGGAGTATTATATCTTGTAAAATTCATGGCCAACAAGGGGCCACAAAAATTTCTGAACTTGGCCACTACCTTGGTGGACAAAGGGAGATTTTTCATCATGATGGGTGCTTTCCTAAGGCACCAAATATATCTCACACTTTCAGCCATAGTGAGATAACATGTTCAGCAAGTAAGTGGTGGGGAAACCAATTACCACATCTATATCTGATGCGGGCAAGATATGCACTGTGCTGGTTCCCCATGTGGGACTATGATCCACCTTCATATGCACAAATTTCTGTTTGTTTGTACATTATTTTGCTCCCATACATTGATGATATACTTGTAATTTTTATGGGAATGTATGGAGGGAGGATGGGAGGTATGTATGTAGCTTATGGGATGGAGACTCTCTATGTATCTTATGCTACATGTTTCTAGGATAGAATTGGGCTAACCATGTTTGTTTCACTTGAATTATTGTCTCCTTGTGGGATGGACTATTTACATCTCATAAGAACTTTGGAGGAGCAATTCATGGAGGGATGGATTGGTGAACACTTAGCTTATGGAGGAAGCTCATCACATGTTGGTGTCACCAATGGAGGAGGAGGAGAGTTGCAGTACTCACCTTATCAGTTGCTTGAGGACAAGAAACATTTTGGAGGGGAGGACTGTAATATTCCCAATTAGTCCTAAGCTAATGGGAATATTCATTTTTGTTTTATTTTTTTGTTTCATGAATATAAATGTAAAGGAAAATCATAAAAGTCCTAAAAATCAAATAAATCAATGCCAAATGTGAAAATGGATAAATCTTGGCTATGTAAGCAAGCACGCTTAGGTGTGAAAGGGGCTGGATATTTTGACTAGGTCAACCATGACCAAATCTATAGCATTGTCTTAGAGAAGTGGCCATCAATGAGGCACAACACAGTTTTAGATGGAAATGGCTTGTGTGAAAGAAGTTATTTCATTGAAGGTGGTGCAACATGAAAATGTTGTTGAATGATATCATATTTCTAAAGTATTGTCTGTTTAGACATACAAGCTTTGTTTGGCTGTTTAGCCTAGATTTGAAATGTTGTTTAGCATTGGGTGTTCCTGATCAGGAATCCCACCTCTTCCCATTAATTAGCTCTTGGGGGAGTCTTTTATTGTGTATTCAACTATCTGGCTTGAGGCCAAGCTTCTTCTTCCAACTAAAACACAGATCCTGTTGTGGGTTTGGTTGTCTTTGAAAGCTACAACAAATGGAGTCTAGATATACTTAGATCTAGACCATTCTAGTGCTCCTTTTTAGTGGGGAAGGATTCTATCCCATTGGCAAGAGAGTTTTGGATCATTGGAGCACCATTTTCAGATATTCTCATGTGTCCAATCATGTTCTAAACCCTATAGCTTAGTTTTAATTCCAAATCTATGTTTTTATTGTAGGTGATGTTGCAGGTCTTTTGGCACATCTTTTGGAGGAGTGGTTTTCAAGTGCTGGGGATCTTCCCTTCCCCTTTGAGATCCATTGAACAAGACCATTTTATTGTACATATCAGATCAGATCTGAATATTGCTGAATATCTGAATATTTCTGCAGATCTACAGATTTAGATCTCAGATCTACTCCTTGTACATGGTCTTTTGCTGAAAACCCTAAGGGGATTTTCAAGAGGAGCCTATCTAGTGTATGGATATATTACAGATATGACTTTTCATGCACTGATTTTCTCTAGATATAAAGGGTAATCAACATTTGTTGTAGCTCATTAAAATAATGTTGTCAATCCTTTTTCAGTCTATATATGTGATTGCAGCACCTCTTTTTGAAGATTTTCTTCCATTAGAGACTTCTATTTCCTATTGTACATCTTATGGGCCATCTTATGCATATCGTTTTCTGTTATAAATGTAAATAAAGAGTCTCCTTATTGGCCTCCTACTGTGTTTAGATGATCTGCATTAGTTTACTACATATTTTTCTTCTATTGTTGCATTCCTCATTTGGGAATATTACAGAAAATTGGAAAAAATCACAGAGAGAACAAAGTTGTATGAGAAAAATTTAGAATCCTTCTTCTATTATTGATGATCGAAAAATTTGTACAATTCTGCTTACAAAAATTTGCTTATCCAAGGGTGCAACCCTTAATAACTCAAAATGAGAGTTATTTATACTAATTTCTGAATCTTAGAAATATATTAAACTGATTACAATAATAGAATAAAGAAGAATAGAGGAGGGAAACAGATAGATGAAGTGCATTTTTTCTCATGGAAGTTGTTGATGATTGGGCCCTTGAAAATATGTTGTGCTGACATGGTATAAAAATCATACTTTTACTCGATGATCTCACAAAATTTATCCCATTGGTCTTGACCTGGGATTTCTACACTCATCATATTTCTGTATGTTTCATCTACCTCTGTATATTTTTCGAAATTAGGCCTTTGAATGAAAAAATGTTTGATTTGATGTTGAATGGTAAAATCAAACTACAGAGCTTCTAGAAATGATTTTCTTGTAACCTATCCTTTAATACCTGCAAATTTGGATTTATCTACTGCAATAGTGTATAACATTTTACAATAATATTCTAATTTAATCAACTTATCATCTAATCCTACCAATCTCAGCAACCCTTTATAATTCAATACATTAAATTTTGTATGAAATCTCTGAATAACAATATTCAAAGCTTCACATTTTTTTTGCAGTTGGTTGATTAAATTTCTCTTATGTAAAACCTTCTTGATCTCTGAGATTGTTGCAGTTCTATCCAGTATATTGATATCTTCCAAATATTTTATGTTCTTTGAGTTCAAAACCTTGATCATGTCAGTGGCTTCACTTGGATTTTTCTTGAGATGTTCTTTCTACTCTTCTATGGCTTCTCTTCACTTGGTGATGAGCTCTTGTTGTTCAAAAATAATTTTAATGGATGGCCATACCTCTATCATAGACTTGGTGATGTCTTCCCAAATTTTCTTCTTAGCTTCAGCCAATGTTCCAGCCATTAAATATTATCTTAAGTCCCAACTTGTGAGACTTTTTCATTTCCTCCATGTATGAGGTATCATATTTTAGCTTTTGTGATTGTATATTTTGAGACCTTTAGTGCAACTTATCAAGTGTCTGCTTTTGAATAGCCAAATCCTGTGCCCATTCTTCTACATCAGTTATTGTCAAGGATGCTGAAATCTATGTACCTATAGAAGATGTTTGAGATGTTGTATTAGGATCATTAGTTAGTTGAGTTGTTGATTTATCTTTCAATAGTTTTGCAATCTGTTCTTCCATCTTCCTGATTTGAATATTTTTATAAATGATCAATTTCAGCATATCCTCTTTGGTTTATTCATTCTCTATAATCTCCTTATCTGTGGATATCCAGTTGAGGGTAACTTGAGTTTCTTGTCCATAGCAGAGTTGTTTGAATTCTTATTTTTGATAATTTCCTCAACTGCGTTGCAGTATTTTGGATTGTACCCGACTTTCACTACAATTTCACTCCAAAGACTTCAATATGTTTTCTTTGGCCAATGAAGACAACTTCTCAATATTCAGCTGAGATTGAACATTTGATAACGCAGTCTTCAGTTTGGAGAGTGACATGGTTGTTGTTGTCATTGCTGAAAATAACAACTCCCCAGACTGTCTGTGCTTGTCCATCTGATAAATTGGATGGATCTGTCTTGCATCAAAAGAGAACACATCCTTTTTGTACTCAGCATGAGTCTTTGGAAAAGGCATTGTTGCCTGCAAGAAGGCCATTTGCATCCTTCATTTCTCATTTTCAAAGGCAGTGATAAGAATGTACTGGGAATTTGATGTTTGTTTCCAGAACTAACAATAGACATCATATTTTAATGCCTCATTCTGATGCTTGATGTTTAGGATTTTGGAGAAAATGGTTTCTTCTTCAGAAGAACTGGCATCTAAATGCTGGATAATCTCCAAAGGTTCTCTAGAAGGTGATGATGATGGAGGAGTCATAGGAACATTTGTCGATGCAGAAACTTCAGTCTCTCCCAAATTTATAATCTGTGGTTGTTCTCCCTCTGAAAGTAAGGTGGAACCAATATTTGGCTTTTTGTGTTGCAAGATAAATTCCTTCATTATTTCTTTGGCATGTGGAGGCTCTTCTCTAACTCCTTTATGTTTCTTACTTTCTGTATGAAGCAGTCTATGAATTCTGCAAAAGAATTTTTTGTTGATGTAGCCCTCACTAACTCTATCCAGTGTATCACTAATTGATTCACTCTTTGTGCATCCTATTTTCTGAAGTGGATAGGAAAAATATCTTCATGTTGAAAAGAAACATGTGAATAATTACAGAAGTGTAATTAAACACACCCTGTGTTGTAAAATTCATGAATTTATCATGTATTTTCAGCCAATAATTGGCTGTAATTATACATGAACAATGGTGAATTTGTTTTATTGAAGGTGGACAAGAAACCCATGATGGGTTCATCAAATGGTTGTTCATTTGGGTATACTAACAGGTATGAAAGGAGTGAGATGCGGTGTCTAGAGGCTTTAGGAAAGATTGAGGATGAGTATGGTGGTTGTTTCTTGGGAAACTCTACATCCTCAGGTAGGAATATCTCAAATATCTGGGCTCTCTGAGGGAAGGTTAGCTTGTGTTAAAGGCCCATGAGAGTAGCTGGTGAAAAATGGGATATGGAATCAGATGAAGGAATGAGGAGCATTTGGTTTATGGTATCTGAGATATGGTAATCAACATTTGTCCATTCTGAGCCACCACTGATCTTGTTACGGGATCATACTATTTTTTGCACCATGAAATTAGATCAGGGGAAGGGTGTGTCCGAGGAAATGAAAATAGGGGCAACATAGATTCCCAAAACCTGATAGGGTCTTGGTTATCTATTTGTTTTTATTTTAGCCATACATATAGCTAATGGAAGTCGAATTCGTAGTGAGAATATGAGACTTTGAAGAAAGCAACTACGAGGGGTATGAGATTGACATTGAGCTTTGGTGTTGCAGCAGGAATTTCTTCTACAACTGTTTCAGTGATTTGCACTTCTTCTATCATTTTTTTCTTCTCTTTGCCCTTAAGGGTCACCTTATTTTTATTCTTGGCTTTGGGGGCCATGTTAATAGTGATATAAACTAGGAGAAGAAATTTTAGGATCGGGTGGTTGTAAGAAGGGTGACAGTGATTACAGAAGTGGGGACAGTGGTCACAGAATGTAGAGCTGGCAAGTTGTGATGAACATACGAGAAAGTAAAGTAATATCAGGCTCTTTTCAAATTATTTTATAGGTTTTGATCTGGGTTTAATAGTATGGAATATGACCATAGGTTTTTAATGGCTTGGGAGGGATTTTAATGGCTAACGACGCATCAAATGGCTTAGGAGCAGGTGTAATGACCAACGGTGCATCAAGCAACTATATGGTGATCATGTGAACAAAGTACAATGGTTAGGGAGTGGATCATTGGAGGATAATGGTTAGGTGATGTGGAAGGATATTATTGGATGTATGACCAATGATTATGGCACGGAGGGAGTGTTCGTTGGCTCGAGGTACGGGAGGAAACAATTATGGGAGACAAAACTGCTGGTGGATTTAGGGGGGGGGGGTACCTCCCGATTTGCCGCTTTGGGTGGAGGGGGTGCGAAGTGTTGTGGTGCTACCACGTTGCAAAATGTGGCATCCATTAAAACCACACTTCGGATCTCCCCTCCCCCCTCGCATCAACGAGAAAAGGTCGGGGGATTTGCAAAGTGATCCTCCACCGTAGAACTAGAGCGGGTATAAGATCCTCTGTCAAAACTTGTTGGCACGTTATTCCTTGTGATTTGACCCTTTTTTTCATGTAGTTAATTTAGGATAAAACCAAATGAGCATTATAAAATAAATGTAATTAATGAAAATACAAAACCCCTTTTAAATAATTTAATCCTCATTAATAAATATCTAATCTTTTGGTAACTTGGCGCATTTAAACAGGCAACCATAATTTTATTTTTTAAACACTAAAGCATTCAAATTTTATTTTTTTCCTTCCCTAACATTTTTTATTTTTACCTTCTTTCTTTAGGGAAATATACTCTAACATTTTATTCTGACATGGATGCATATAAACATAATTTTTCCTAACCTTTTTAAATTTTTTCTTTTTCATCCATATCCTAACTTAGCATTTTATTTTTCATGTTTTTAACTAACATGGTAACTTATCAAAACCAAATAATGTTACAACATCGGCTCCAACTGGGGACTACTTCCCCCTGTGGGATGCAGAGAACAATAAGTTCCATGTGCCTTCTCCATGGGCTATGGAGTATTTGTTGTATAAAACAAACAAACTTGAAATGGTAAAATAAAATTATAATGCACAATGATGATGTGGTATTTCCTTTAGTACTATATATAATGTTTCAGAAATCTTCCATTGACAAACAGTGTTGAGAATTGTCCTTCCAAATTTTGTAGCACAAATGTGTTATTTCCCTTTATCTCTAAAATGTTCAGTGGTCCAAACCATAGATTTTCAAACTTTCCATGTCATCCTTTGTCTTCTCTCCTAGAATCCCATCATAAGACTTAATATCCTTCTCTAAAATCTCTTTCCCTAGACTTTCTGTCAAAAATACTCTTCATCTTATTCTGATATTTCCTTAGTTTATATTGAATCTCATATATGTTTTCATTTAATTCAATACTCTGATTTATTTTTCTAGAGAAATCATCAAGTTCATCAGTAGATTCTTGTAAAAACTTAAGCACAGGAAAATCAAAATTTGTAGGAAAAATAACATCTTTTCCATAAACCAGTTGGAATGGAGATTTACCTTTTGATCTTTTGGGAGAAATCCTATTTTCCCAGGCTGCATAGATAAAATGATTTTTTTCTTATGGTCTTCTAAATTTTTCTTGATCACCTTTACTAAGCTCTTGTTATATGATTTAACAAGACCATTCCCTTGTGGATAATAGGGGGTTGAATGATGCAGTAAAATTTGATACTTTTGGAAAAAATGAATCGTCTTTATGCTACTCAATGTTGTGGCATTGCCACTATTTTTGTGGACAACCAAATCTAGATAAAATGATTTCTTCAATAAATTTGATTACAACTGAATCTGTGGCATTTATAATAGGAATGGCCTCCACACACTTGGTGAAATAGTCAATAGAAGTTAAGATCCATCTGTGCTGATTACTTGAAGTTGGGTGAATTTCTCCTATAAAATCTAGTCCCCATTGAAGAAATGGTGTTGAGACAACCACTGGAACTAGTGGAAGAGATGTTAGTTTTTTCTTACCAGCAAACATCTGACATGGAACATAGGCTCTAACCTTTGTTACCACTTGTGAAAAAATAGTGGGCCAATAGAATCCTACCTTTAGTATTTTTTATGTTGTTTCTCTCCAATCATAATACCCTCCACATATTCCTGCATTAAACTGATCAATGATTCCTTCAGTCTCTGATTCTGTCAAGAAAAGTCATAGAATTCTAAGAGGATCCTTCCAATATAATTTGGCATTTATTATAAAGTATCTGATGGATTTCCATTTAAGTTTTTTGCACTGGATTTTTGAAAACTCAGATTGACATTCAAAATGGATAAGAAAATGAACAATATCTGCATACCAATATGGTAATACAAACTTTTCATCAATGTGAACATGGACTGTTTGAGTTGAAGGAGAAGGTTATTGTGGATTCTTTCCTTGAGATTCTTGGGAAGTTTCTTGTGGATTCTCCCCTTCTGCATTTAAGGAAGGTTATTGTGGATTCTCCCTTTCTATACTTGAAGAAGGTTCTTGCGTATTCTTCTTAGGGACTTCAAAAATATTTTTTATGCCCAACACTTTGCAATTATACTCAACTAAAAATTTAGCTAAACCTTATCCCTTTACTAATTTTTTGGTTTTAATGGTGAGGTCAAAATCAAGGATTTGAGTTATCCATTTTCCTCTTCTTCCATCAGTGTTTGGTTGTGTAAGAACAATTTTTACAACATTGTTAGGTACATAGGAAATAATGGTAGAATGGAGGACATACATTCTGAAATATTTCAGGGCTTGAACTAAGGCATAGGGTTTTCTTCAATGATATCATACTTGAGTTCTACATCTCTCATGACCTTGCTAAAAAATGATATGGTTTGATCAAGATAATATTCATTTTTATGCAAAAGGACAGTAGCAAGGGTGGTTTCAGAAGAAAAGGAGAATATACTGAAAGGCTCAGACTAGTTTGGATTGGCTAAGGTAGGAGCGTCAAAAATGGCCTTCTTTATTTGATCAAATTAATATCAAGCAGGAATGGTCCATTTGACTTCATGGTTATTTTTTAGCATATCTGTAATGCCTTTAACTATTTGAGTATAGCTAGGTGAAAATCTTCTCAAAAAGTTAATCTTCCCTAAAAAGGCTTGTATCTCTTTCTTATTTCTAGGTAATGATAATGATTGAATAGTAGAGACCCTTTTGGGATCTATTAGTACTCCATCCTTTGAAATGATATGGCCTAGTAACTTTCATTCTTTGATGGAAAATAATGATTCCTTAGGATTGAGAAATATTCCAAACTTTCTGCACCTCTCAAAAACCTTCATCAAGTGTTTTAAATGTTTCTGATCTGATTCAGAAAATATAATTAAATCATCAAGATAAATAAAAAAAAAAATAGCTTCACAACAAAGGCTAATTCAATATCTCTTTGGAATGTTGCTCCTGCATTTGATAGGCCAAAAGGAATCCTGGCATACATAAATGTTCCCCGGGGTGTAGTAAAGGTCGTCTTCTCTTTGTCTTCTAAATTCACCAATATCTGATTATAAACAGAGAAGCCATCAAGCATTGAGAGTCTATTAGCACCTGACACCATTTGGAGTAACTGATCCATATTTGGAAGTGGATAGTTATATTTCAGAGATGATATATTAAGGTTTCTAAAATCTACATAGAATCTAATTTCACCATTCTTTTTTCTGACAGGGAATAAATTGGCCACCCAATTAGAGTATCTTAAAGGGATAATTATTTGGGCATCTAAAAGCTTCTTAATTTCTTTTTCTATGGTGGGAAGCAGAATTGGATTCATTCTTCTTAGTTTTTACTGATAAGGTTTTTCTTCTGGTTTTAGTGGAATTTTATGCTCTATTAAATATGTGTCATAAGTTTTCAAATCAGCATAAAACCAAGCAAAAACATCTTTGTAATTCTTAAGAATTTTGATATACTTAGATTTAATTTCAGGAGCTAAAGATGCACAAAGTTTAATATTTTTAATCTCTTCATTGATGCCATTGTTAGTTTCTTCAATGCCATCTTCTGGAGAAACAAAGAATGGATTTTTAGGAACATCATTCTGATCAAATGATTTTTCTAAAGGAACAAGTCCTTTGGGGATAAAATTGTCTGACAGTTTTATAATATCATGATCAGCTACCTTTGAATTTAGATCTGAATTTTCCTTGTCTTTAGTATCTTCATTTATGTCTAAGTTATCTTCTTCAATTTGTAATACATAAAATTCATCAATAACTTGACAAAAGGATTTCCGTTGTTCATCATCTTCAAATATTTTCCAATGCTTTATATTATCTAGAATGGATGGCCTATATTTGACTTGAATTTGGTATTGTATCTAAAATTGATCTGGAATCTTAAAATAACTAGTAGAAAATGCTAATGAATCTGCATGAATGTTTTCATCTCTAGGAATAAAATTTATATTGAAAGCATTAAATGACTTTTCAATGGTGTCCCAAATTTCATTTCTGTAAGACCTAAGCCTAGGATGATTTGTTTGACAGGGATTCCTAACCTGTCTTACTATAAGTTCTGAATCAATAAAGACACTCAAATTTTGGACCTTTAAACTTTTGGCAACCTATAATCCTAGAATAAAAGCTTCATATTCAACAACGCTATTTGTGACCTAAAAATATAACTTGTGTGATTGAGTGATATTTTCCTTATCAGGTGAAATTAAAACAACTCCTACTCCAACTCCATCTTTGGTGCAATATCCATCAAAGAAAAGTTTCCAAATATCAGGTGGACATGATTTAGGAGTTTCAGCTACATCCTCAATCTTGAGTTGAGAATTCTGTGAAATATCTTATGATAGTTGAAAAAAACTAAAATCTTGGTCAACTGTATAAATGGGACGATTTCTAGCCTGATCAGCTTTGCAAACCATTTTTAAGAATCGAAATTTTGTATATAACCTTAGGCTCTCTCCACCATATACAGGAATAGTGCCAAAAGATATATTCATTTGAATACTCCCTCCTAATTTGGCACAACATGATCTTGATAACAGAATTCCAAATTTAGGGGGAATATCAGTGACAATTATGTCTAATATAACACTTTTGACTGGTATTTGATGTAAAGTGACCACTAGGTATTTTATAAGTCCTAAACATTGCACCCCTTTAGAGTCAAATGTATGTACGTCATGATAGGCTTGAGTGATATCCAAATTAAGTTGTTTCATAATGATTTTAGGCATTAAATTGAGTGAAGCTACAGAATCCAACATACAATTATATAGCAAGGAGTCATGCACTTTCAAGGTCACATAAAAAGGTGGTATGGATTCATCAATCATATCAGAACTAGGACCAAAGGTTATGGTGGGTATTTCATTTTTCATACTAATAATATCCCCTTCAACATCCACACTAGAGTTTTGGATCCATTTTGCAACTTGACTCTTATATCCAGGGTTTTTTGAAAGTTCTGAAAGTGGAATAGGAATTTTAACTCTTTCTAACTCTTTTTCCACATTAAAAGAAGTCAGTATAGTTTTGTCGATTTGCATAGAATTACTTGACTGATTTATAGGTTGAATAGAAGTATTTTGAGTTTCAGTGGTTTTTACTTGAGCTTCAATTATTATAGGATTTTTTGGAGGTCTACCAAGACTAGCTCTAGGTCTTAAGTCATACCTTATATTGAGTTTTGTAATAAAAAACTCAGAAAAGTCTTGACATTTAGAAACCTGAGAAGTAACTTGATATTCTTGAGGGATTTGACTTTGAGGAATAGGAAAAATTGTAGTCTGAAGAGATGTACGATCTATGTTATTGATATATTTAGTAATAGATAATGTATTATCATCAGGTTTTTGATCATCAATCAACAATGGTGTGGGTACTTTTTGTCATTATGTGGTCTAGAAAAGGTTTGTTGGACTGTTCTAGGTTGAGTTTCAATCTTTGAAATGCTATCTAATGGGTTTCTAAGGAGTGATGTGATCTCATCTATTTTTGTATCTTTATTTTTATATTTAGAGGAAGAAGAAGCTTCCTAATTTGATTTTAATTTCTTCTGGGCTTTTCAGCTTTAGCTTTTAGCTTAGCTAATGTAGGCCTATTTTCTTCAACCTATATAGCATTTTTTTTCATGTCCTCTAAGTTTCAGGATGTTCTCTCTCTTAACATAACATCAAATTCATCCTCAAAGGATTTTGAAAATATAACCTTAGCTTCTGCTACAAGAGGTTTACAATCGAGAGGGATATTGTGATAAATCTTAATAAATATTTTGATGAAATCAACAAATTTTTCTCCATAATTTCTTTTTAGTTCTTCAAATTCAGTTAAGAAATACACATGGTCCTTTTTCACTCCCCATTGATTTTTAAAGATATTAGTTAATTCTTTCCGGGATCTAATGGAACTAGCTGGTAATTTCCTAAACCAAATCCTGATATTTCCTTCTAGGGATTGTACAAACAATCTCATATAAACATTTTCATGTTCTATGTTCATGTTATCAACAAAATCCAGAAATTCTTCTAGATGGTCTTCAGGTGATATACTAGTTTCTCCATTAAATCTAGGGAGATGCTTTAGATATCTAAGAGGAAAATCATTGAGAAGATTACGAAGTAAGAGGGGAGAATATATTTCTTGTTAAATTGGTCTATAACCAGCCATACTTGAAGATGTAGATGTAGAGAAATGAGTATTAGTAGTTGAAGAAGAAGAAGTAGAGTTTGTAGGTGAATATGGAGAAGAAGGAGGTGAAGAATGAGGTGCAAAATGAGGAGGAGAATGAAATGGGATGGAAGAACTTCTTCGGGACCTTAAACGAGTTCTAATGACCAAATTTTGAAGCTCTTATTTCCCTTGTCTATGTTCAAATAAAGGATTAGAATAAAAATAAAAGAGATCTTTTGGTTGGTGTGAAGTAGAAGGTGCAGCATATGTAACAGGGGAAATGAAATCAGTAGGTTTGAATCCAGGTAAGTCTAGATCCAAATCACGTTCTGATATAGGATATTCATAATGTTCCTTAGGTAATATGTAGGACTCGAAAGAATGAACTAACAAGGCTAATTGAAAATCCACTTCTTTAGATACTAACTCATGCACTCTCTGAGGTATGTCTTCTAATTCTAAGGGAATAGGTCCAGACCTAAAAGGATCAGGAATGATATTGATCTCCTATTGAGGGGTAGAAGAATGGGTTTGATGCCTTCTTCTGGAAGAAGCTTGTATTACCAATCTCTCTGGATCTGATAATTTTAGGACAATTTCAAAGTCAGATCAAGATCTGGTATGCTTTCAAGGAGCCAGTTTGGTCACAGTGGAGTTGCCAGGTGAGAAATGTTGACCTAAATAAACCTTTAATCACCTTTAAAGGAATAGGGTTTTATCATTGTCCCAGGGAAAATAATCAAATCCATTCTCTCGGAAACGATACTAAATAGACGTTGTCCTTTGAGATAATTGAGGTCAATAATTATGCCAAATAATCTATAACATTTTGTTGTGTTTTGCAATTTTGGATGAAAAATTTATAAGATAACTTATGAAAGCAGTTATTGATTAAATTTTTCAGATAATATCAGAAAATATAAGTAAGGGCTGCTTGTTTATCTCACACGGTGATTAATATTTTTCAAATGGTTATGTAGATTTATGTAAGAATATATGATTACCAAATATTCATATTGAATTCTTTAATTAATCATAAGCTTGAAAACCTTTAAACAATGTATCCAATTTCAACAAAATACATTTAACATTATCAAGATGATGACAATTTATAAATGAAAGTGAATTACATAAAAAATTTGTTTAGTAAATCATTCTTTATATTGGTAATAACTTCAGGCAAAATTGTAAGATAACTGAAACACAGTTAATATCACCTAGTTATCTTGATAACAATTAAACATATGAAGAAACAACATGTAATGAAAACTGGAAAAACACACAGGGGGAACAAAGTTGTATGTGACAAAGTGAGAATCCTTCTTCCATTATTGATGATCGAAAAGCTTGTACAATTCTGCTTGCAAAAATTCAATTATCCAAGGGTGAAACCCTTAATAACTCGAAATGAGATTTATTTATACTAATTTATAAAAATTATAAATATCTTAAACTGATTACAATAATAGAATAGAGAATAATATAAGAAGGAAATAGATAGATGAAGTGTGTCTGTTTTCATGGAAGTTGTTTGTTATAGGTCAATTTGGGCATAACTCCCAATGACCTGGTTAACTGGGCATCATCTCCAGGACCAATGACTAAGGGTCTATCATTCCCTATCATTTCAAGTTGCTACATGCCCTAAGGCAAGGACGAGACAAATCAAGCATGACTTTCATCAAGCAAAGGTTTCCAAGGTTTGAAGTTTATTATATAGCATATGAGAGCTCACCAATGCTGCCTCTAAGGGGACTAAGTGCATTGCATATGTAGGTGGTCCCATTCAAGGCTGCTCTGCAAAGCACTTGTCGACATCTATGGGTGCGTTGTTCACATTGGGAGTGTTAGCACTCAAATCTACCTCAGGCTGAAATGAAGTAAAACTCAAGGCTACATCAAACCACGCTCAGCCTCGTAGCTAGCCCTACGAGGACAGGAGAAGGCTCTCTCCGTCAATCTCGAGAAAATAAGCAATAGGATGCGAGATGACTTATAATAAGAACTGATTTTAGGCTAGTAAAGAGATAGGTATGTTTTATTTTTGGTTTTTTGGGTTTTCGCTGGAGAAATGGGAAAACAAGTTTTGGGTCCGGGGATAAGGTCAGACCTTTGCAGAGTTCAAGCTGGGGCGAGGTAGGTGATGATCTTGATGCTTTAAATTGGATTTATGGATAGATTAGACCAACGAGGAGCTGAAGAGGGCAAAGAAGAACCTGGATCCTCTCCAAACAACTGAAAACATATAGAACTAACTGAATTCAAAGGCTAAGCACTGTAAACAATGGATTCAACCTTATTTCACTCATTCAATTTAGTTCAGAAGCATAATGAAAGGATGGAAACATTAAACATGAAGAAACTTACATTAAACAAAGGAGAAACATCATCAAGAACAGAACACCACAAGGATCCCAACAAGTGCCGCAAAACCCCTGATCTTTCCTTAGCCAAAATATGAAAGTATGTACAATAGTATCAAAAGTATCCCAAGAGTCCAACCTCTAGAATGCCTCAGAAATTACAATATATAGATCACTCTAACCCCTTTCCCCACCTCTAGGGGTCGAATTCCCTCTTCAGGGATCAGTTTCAACCAATTCTAATCATGGAATTACAATCTAGGCAGCTAACAACTTGCCTCTAAAAGAGTGGAAACTGATCCATTACATGATTTTTTACTCATTTGAGAGTGAATCTTCTAGAAGAGATAAAAACAAGCAAAAGTTACATATCAAACATGAATTTACATCATAAAAACCCAAAAATTCTATCCATAAGCAAAACTGGTCCATAATAGGCGAAATACTGAGCTGGCAGCTGAAAATTCAGAAAAATTTCTAGGTGGGTCGCTCCTGAACTGCGTGGGTCACTCATGTTCCAGGCTGATTTTGAGGTAGCTCCCGGCATCCAAATTGAGCTCATGATAGCTCGTTGGAAAGCCCTGGATGTCTAATGTCCAACCCAAGTGGAATTTCTGAATTTGGAGTTGATTTGACACTCCAAAACCTCATTCTCCCAGAGGTACTTCCTGCTGGTGCAAAAGGTGGCAGCAAGGTGATTTTCATGGTGTTTTTAAGCTGTTTGACCATCCAGATTTTGTTGAAATGCTAAGTTGACTTCAGAGGATGCATAATTAACCATGAAAAATCCAAAAATGTAAAAATCTCCTCCAGCAAGTGTCCCAAAAAAAAAATGAGCGCATGAGCGCGCGACCCACGTAACTGCAAAACCTGTTTTTTAGACCAAAAATTTGAAAATGAAAAATTTTTCTCCGAATTTGCCCAAATTCGGAGCGGAGGTCCTCCATCATGTGTCCTGCCCATTCAATGAAGCCTCGGCCAAAATACGAAGTGGATTAGGCCTTTTCCGCCGTCGAAGTGCCTTGCGCAACCTCCTCTTCATGATCTTCATCCTCGCTTTGCAAACATGCATGCGAGCCCAGTAATGGCCTTTCATGTGGCGAAGCATGTCTTTGTCCCGATTGGCCTTCGCCAACAACTTCTCCAGATGTATATTCACCCGCGTGAGTACAGTATCTCTGTCAGCTGGTGTCATGTCACCGGGTCTCTTTCGATTCCACTGTCTGTCCTCACGGATTTGGCGCACCTCATAAAATGTGAGCTCATCCTCAAGCTGTTTGTTGCGCTGCTCCAAATAGTTAATCACCCACCGAGCCTTCTGCAATTGGTCTTTCAGCTGGTCATTCTCGGCCCTTTGCTCCTGGATGACTTCCCTCAGCTTCGAGCTAGGAGAGCCCGTATCAACATCAATGACTGTCATATCGGTGTCCCGGCCTCCTGATGGGCCCTCATCATGCATGGGCCTCTTGCCCCTGTCCTGTATCTGTACTGAAGAAGAAAGCGAGACCCTTTCCACATCACGTGGAGATAATACTCGCCGTGTCGATGAAGTCGGCAGGACCCCTTCCACCTCACGTGGAGATAGTACCCGCCGTGTCGCTGCAAATAAGGCCCTGTGGCCTCGCTGATATGTCTGAACCAAAGGAGTGATGATATGCTCAACTTCAAGCATGTCCGGCTGGTGTGAGGGCTCTCCTGCATCATGAACTGCCTCGGGAGGCTGCTGTGGCACTCTGAAAAAGTCTCTAGAAATGAAATCCTCCCAAGTGATGCCCTGCTCCACCAACTGATGTAACACCAAGATTTTGATCAAAGTGAAATGGTATATACTCCTGTACTGCTGCACTGGGCTCGTCTTCTTCTGCACAAATGTCACCATCCTCTCTATGTTGCGGTGTATGAAATACGGAATATTCATCATACGCACCCTTGTGAAGTGCATCAGCAAACGAATATGGTATGAGAAAAGACAAGCATACCAGCCCTCACAACTAAAATACTGAATGATGAGCCTCATGAGCGGTGCATACTCATCTCTCAAGAATCTGAATGGAAAAACTCTGCTCAAGTAAGCCCTATATCCAGTTTTAATGTATGGCTCATAGTGAAATTTCTCTAACTGCTGACCCTTGTTCCATTCCTCGCCCATGTTAGGTATACCAGTGGCTTGAGCAATAGTCAAGGGTGACACAATGAAATCAACCCCAGCAAGGCTTACCCGACCATCCCGTAAATGAAGAACAAACAAATGAGCCAATTCACGATGAGGCCGGGTTTGTGCAACCATCTCACAAAATCTGAAACATGACAAATATCGGAAACAATCCATAGCTAATGGACATGCCTGCAACCGAGCCAAAGAAGTAGGCTCCTCTCTATTCTCTGCGGGACCCCCGTGGCACATTACCTTCAGTCATCGAATCACTGCCTGACCTTGGCTCATATTCTGACTCTGTCTCCGACATGGCTCTGACCAAGCTTTTGGCAATGTGTATACTGATATGAAAGCAGTGCAAACAAAGTTAGGATGTATGTTTCAACACCCAACCAATATTCCCACCGTCAAAGCACCATCAAGGAATCAAATCATGGATAAAATCTCAGCTGTAAATGGATTGGAAAAGGCACAATCTCTGTTTTGAATGCAAGTGAAATTTTGACCAAAAGGGAGCAGGCAACCTTCAAAATATTGAACAAGTCTAGTCAAAGGAGAGCATGGCATCAACAAAATGTGTTTGTCTATGAGTAATAACCACAAAGGTCTCAATGGGCAGTTTGAAACAAAGTCATGAGAATATTTTACATTGGGCAGTGAGACTCATTACAACCACAGTCACCATGGAACAAAGGGTTTAAACATGGTATAATAATAGCAATGGTCAAAATGGAAAAATGGGCATGAGAGCAATATGGTTTTGATATTATATGCAAAACTGGAGGTATCACTGCCATAAGATAGCAAACAAACTCTTTCAACCATTCATTTTCATTTTAAAACCCTGAAAACAATAATGCTATGACTGTGGGGTTTTAAATCCTCCATTTGAACATTTGAAACCACCAATGATGCCACCAATGCATTCAAAAACATCAAGCAATTGATAGAAACCTGTTTTGAAGGCCAGTTGCATCGATTCCAAGCAAGACTGGGCGCTCAGAATGAATTTCGAAACCCTGTGTCTGCGTGGGTCGCTCTGCCCAGGTGGGTCGCGCCCCTTGCAAATTTACACTGCTGAACTGACCTGCATGGGTCGCTCTACCCAGGTGGGTCGCTCGGCCTCTGCGTGGGTCGCTCGGCCCAATAACACTGCCCACGCAACTTAAAACTCTGAAATCGGCCCTCCAATTTGCAAAACACGATTTGGGTGCTATGGATTTGTGAAAATGAAACTTGTTTGGCTTTTATACTTGATACAAATATCTTCATAATCAGATTTTGTTTCAAATCTAATTGCAAACCCATATTACAAATGTTTTGTAATTTCACTTTTAGCTTTTCAAATACAAACTTCCTTTAGCTTTTTTGAGGTCGATACTAATGATTTTGTTGTCTTCTTGCAGGGATATGGCTATCTTGGCTAAGAAAGAGACTAGGGGTCTGCTTTTGACAATGTCTTCATGGCGGAATAATTACAATTTTATTACAAAATGATAATGACAAATTTCTAGTTCCAAAACAGAGTTTTGAACTAGAAATATTTTTTTTTTAAAATGCTGATGATAATAAAATAAAAATCACAAATGCAGAACTTTCCTCACTTTGCAGGCTTTATGACTAGTATATAAATGACTCAAAAACCCTA
Source organism: Pinus albicaulis (assembly GCA_034641835.2). Classification (NCBI taxonomy): domain Eukaryota; kingdom Viridiplantae; phylum Streptophyta; class Pinopsida; order Pinales; family Pinaceae; genus Pinus; species Pinus albicaulis. Next base: position 638,996,758 of record CM076579.1, read on the forward strand.
GACACCAAGACCTAGGACACTTATTGACATTTTTAATGACCATATATGTAATGATAATGACTATGAATGATTTTTTGAGAAAATTTTTAAAATAGCACTGCAGGTGTAAATATGAGGAAACATAAGACGACAGACCCCTTCGTCAGTGCATGGCATGCTCCTAGTGAAATGCAACGAAGTGGAACAAGCGAGACACCTAATAATGAATATGCAAAAGACGAAATGATCACTGACGGAGGGCTGCAAGGGCCGACTCTAACATTGGCTCCAATGGGGATGGTGGCTCCATGGAGATGCCAAGAACAACAGATCTCTGGGGGAGTCTGACAGTGCCTCCATCCATTGGGCGATGGAATCATTATTTCAACGGATAACACAAAACCTTTGACACATTTATTGAATGAAAACTTGACTGAAAACTTGACTCAAACTGACTCGATGGCAAACTGAAATAATCTTGAAAAAACTGACTCAACAGACCAAACACAAATGACTCATGACTAAATTAAAACAAAAATTTGCCAAGCTTTTGAAAAAAGGCAGCAGTTCATCAAGATTTGGAATCATGATGACAACCACCTGCATACTAATGAAATATGTACAATCATGTATAATTGGATTTCCAATGTAACCAGTCAAGCAGATGGCTTCTTGACTGATTCTTCTGATCAGATCTCTTGGTCAACAATAGATACTGGTAACTGGGCATCCAAAAACATAATTGACCATGATCTCCTTCATCACTGAATACTGCAATACTCACCTTTACTGCTGACTGTAACAATTTTTCCAATGGATCATGAAAAACATGAAGATTTACCTCCTGCTGAAGAAACAAGGTGTCTTTTTCTCCTGCTTCTGATCTGTCTTTATCATGTTCTTCAGTAAAAGTATGTTCCTGGGCTTCAAGAAACTCTGAACAGGTAGATGAGCAGATCTCTTCTTGAGAAAACATTTCAACACATGAGACATATGAAGAAAATGAAAGGCAATCCGGAATGTTTTGATCTTTTGTACTCTGAAAGTATGATAGGTCATCTTCATATGATAGGACAGCCGGATTTTCATTATAGTCATCAATCATAAGGAAAGAAACTTGAGCTGATTCTTGATGCTCAAACATGATATCTCTATCATCTACCATAAATTCATCCAAAGGAACTGTTTCACTTACTTGAATGAAGATCCCATCTTGTCGTACATCAACTGATTGGATTACCTCTTTATGAAGACTCTGTTCTGATGAACTGACAACATTTGAATCAAAAATTATGTCTATGATCTCAACAGTAAAACTCTCCTTTTCAGGATTCGGTACAAGGTATGCTTGGTCATTACAATCTGAATCTGGATCTGATATGACTGAGTGGACATTATCGCAATCTGCATTTGAAACTTGACTTTCCTGCACGCTGTCTTCTTCCATGGACAGATCTGAAATGACAGTTTCTCTTTCATCTCTTTCAGCCATATAGACATCTTCAACCTGCTGATCTATAAAGCTTCTTACAGGACTGTCATCCATTTCAGAAAAGGAAGAAGTTCCACCATCACTTTCTTTACCATGTGCACACTGTAGATCTGTGTTAACTTGAGCTGGAACATGACCTTTCAATAGCTGATCTATCTCATCTTCAGACAGAGGAGATAATACCTTTTGTTTTCTTTTGCTCAAACAGTGATTGTCTTCATTGATTTCAAGTGAAGAAGTATACAAACTTTCCTCATACTGCTGATCCATTTCATGTAATTCCTATTCATTATCAAGATGCAAAATTCCTTCATCTTTTACCACACTAAGATCTTGATCCTGCTGCAAATTCTCATGATCGTCTTTATGCTGCTGAAATGGGTTTTCATACAATGCTTCCATGACCTCATCATCCATGAAATTATCATCTTCATAATATTTCTCAAGGCTTTCAATAAAAGTAGAAGCATGTTTGCAACAATCATGAACTAAATTTAACGATGGATAAGATACTTGATATCTTTCAATGAACAGGGCATGAAAATCCTTTAAACAATAAATACAGGCCAGTGGCAAATTTTCATACCAAGATTGGGCTTCACCTTCCAGAGTGGCCAGGAATATCTTCATCAAGCAATCTTCAGGAAAATCCACTTTCAACTTGCGAATATGCATATGAAATCTAACCAGATGTAAAGCAGCATCTTTCTTACCATCATCATTAAACGTAGGCAGATTCCTGGACCAATCTACCTTGGGCATCTTATTCGGAAAACCTGGAATGTGATCTCGGCTCATGGGAGCATATCTTCTTGTGATTCGGTCCATCTTGAAAATCTCACAGCTACTGATCTCCCTGCAGTGAAATCACCATGAAGCAGAGATTCTGGGTTTTTTCAGTGAATGAAGTCACCAGGTGAATGATTTCAGCCTTGCGATGTCTGACCGTTGTTCACCATCAACGATCAGATCTGAACTTGATACATGTACTGGGGCAATTTACAAGTTAAATACTACGATTACAAGTTATACCGGAGATCGACTGAAGCGGCGTTTATCTACTTCGCTGATGCATAGCAACAACGTTTCGAAG